>LBNU01005358.1:119070-157134 GCA_014162995.1 Artemisia annua | reverse complement strand
AAAAAAAAAAAAAAAAAAAAAAAAAAAAAAAAAAAAAAAAAAAAAAAAAAAAAAAAAAAAAAAAAAAAAAAAAAAAAAAAAAAAAGCATTTTATCAAACACTTGGAGTGCAAAACAAACAAACTAATTCAATTCTCGCAACAAAATTTTCAATTGCGATTTAACAAAATAAATAAATTAACCTAGCAAAATTAATTAGAGCTTTTTGGCGCCATCAAGTTGATTATAATGAAGATATGAATGGGGTCTTTTGTTACTTATGCCCATTAGGCCTAATGGTTTAAGTTACTATCGGATGTTTTAGACAATAGTTTATGTTTTGGAGTCAAATTTATCTAGTGTTTAGTTGTTGTTCTCTTTCATACGAGTAAAGTGTCTTGTTTTTGACCTTTTATATAACGGGCTGAGATGTTTGACCTTTCACTCTACTTCAATGATTTTTTAAAATCCTTTACTCACAAAACATAAGAGATCATTTAATTTAAACATCTTCATGTTTGCACTAATATTGTTGGTGCAATGATTTTATATGACTCATTGTGACAATAATTTTACAAATGTAAACAATCTCAGGCTAAAATAACTTTCAAGCAATGACAAACTATTCTATTAAATTTCAGTCTAAGCCTTTGGGTTTGAAGACAATACAATCTTTCTTTCAAGCTTCATCTCAACCCTATGTTACTTTTTGTAAGTATTAGTCATTATAGTCATTAATAACATTTACCACTTTAATAGCATTAATGTTGTAAGTCTGAAAATAAGTCTAAAAATTACATCATGCTTATTTTGTTGTACACTATGTTTATTTTGTTGTAAATCTGAAAATTGGTTGTAATTTTTGGTGAAGGTGTGTTTTTAATAGCACTAATTTTGTTTGATAGAATTTTGGTCTTAAAATGACATCACACTTTATTTTGTTGTACAATATGTTTACTTTGTTGTAATTCTGAAAATTGGGTGCATTAAAATGTCGTAAACCATGCTTAATTTCTTGTGAGTCATAAAATTTTGGAAATAGTCATTCATGCATTCATGCTTTATATGTAGTATAGCTGTATAGATTGTCATCTAACCCATCTAAATAGTTTTTTGATGACACAAATGACCCGTTTACTTATCTATATTGTTTCTAACAAGATCACATACCCATTGAGATATTGAATAGCATTGTCATCATGTTGCCTATATCCTAACAGTCATGCTAAATTGTGTTACCTAAAATTTAAAAAACAAGATAGATATCGCACACCTATTGTTTCAGCAACCAAAAGCTAAAGAAGTCCTTGAATCTTTCTGGTGGACATTTAACAATCCAATGCATTTTGATTACACCAACAGTGTGGAAACCAACAACCAAAGAGAAACTAATAAGACCAGCCAAATACGATACAGGAAAGAAAATTAGCTACTCAATATCAAACTCATTTTCCATTCAACTTACGTCCACAGTAGCTTCGAACAATGATTTCTGCAAGCGGTGATACACGTGGGTAGCGTAAGACTTTTCTTTCGATCTTCAATCCTTCATCCATGCCCATACATTCGCCCAGAAATATCCTCATTTTCTTGAGCACTGGTGCCTTCTCCAAGATAAGCTTTACAAACTTCAAATCATGTTTCATGTTAGCAAAACCTGTAATCTCCAATTTCTTCAAATGTTTCATATCAGGACAATCTTTGAGTGCATATGACCGTAAGTCCTTTCGCTTTAAGTCATCATAATCCCATTCACTAATCTACAACAAGTATTGGGATTCTCGTGTCAGTGTAACTTGGTAGTATTAGAAACAAAACAAATAGTACTTGAGATAGATTAAGGATATTTACCTCTAGCTCAATTATTTCCAAGTTTGGGGAGCTTCTCATCACAAGAATAAGGAACTGTAAACCAAATGTGTCGAGGAACCACATATCGGAGAAACAGAAGCGTTTAAGGTGGACTAATGCAACTGGAAGCTCTCGTGGTACATGAGAATTCTAAAATTGTAGTCAAAACAAAGATGATTAGAAACAATACAAGTTAATGATATATCAAATAGATATCAAGTGGATAAATATTACCTCAATTATAAATTGAGAAATAGACAGATCTTCAATCACAGGTAAGCACTTGAATAGCTCAATAATGTTGATAAAACGACTATCACTGGTCGGCTCTAACAGCTACAGACAGCAGCTTATGATAGTCAGATAAGTAATGAAAACCCATTATAACGATAATTATTGTGTAAAAAAGAAGTTACCAATTCGAGTTTCTTGAGTAGTGGACAGTTGGCTAAGAGATGTAAAAGCGGTTTTCCTGAGAAGCAACTACTCTGAAAGAATAAGCTTGTTAGGCTACCAAACCCGGCTAATGTGGGAACAACGTCTAAAAGACAGCCGCCTATATGGAGGTCTGTCAGATTACGCAACAAGAAGATAGATCTGGGTAACTCATAGTCGATGTAACCACCGTCATCCTTACTTGTAACATAAAATGTAAATTTCTTAACAGTATTGTTGGTCCTCTTCGCCAAATGAATTATTATTTGTTCGATTTCAACACATGGGTCATCATCCGGCTCCACCATTGAAAAGCTAAAGTCAAGGATTGGACCTCGATGCATGCACAGAACTTGGTGTATAGCAAAGAATTGTTTACACCTCATCATCGACTCTTTTGTTTCACTTGACCAATCTCCGAACAATTGTTCCAACTGATTTTCATCATCAACCATATACTCCAAATCAAACTCAAGTTTAGGAATTTTGGTCCAACAGTACCTCCAATTCCTGGAAAGGATACTTGTCCTCACTGCATCTTTGATCGGCACAAGAGATAGGATATGTTCTATGATGGATGAAGGAATGTTGTTGAATGCATCCAAATCATCATTAGCTATACCTTTGGCTTCCATCTTTGCTGCAAAAATAGTTATTGTATAAATAAATGTAAGAAAAACAATGTTGCCTAATTGAGTAATCAACTATTGCTGCTGATACGCAAATTAAAAAGAGTAACAAGTGTGTTTATGTTAGAAAGCTAGCAATAACTATGACACGCAAAACTGATATCATCGTCAACATAATCTCATATAAATTAATCACCACGCAAAACGGACTAAACTGAAATGGAAACAGATACGGTTCACTCGATTACCACAGTCCGTATCTTAACACACAAAAAGAGCTCTAAATCATCAAAACATGAAGCAAGGCGCGATATACAGTAACAGAAATCAGAAAACTTAACAAAATGAATAAGCTAGTAGCGATAATGCAAAATTCACAAAAGCTTTTTAGTATGAAATTTAAAAGAGTTTCTCTTTTTCCGTTTCCCGTATTTAACAATATCATTTCAAGAAGACAAGTCGAAAACCTTACAAGGCTATTATTATTATCCCCTATATGCAGTTGACCAAGTGGTGACAGTCAATTCAAAATGGCATTAACAAGAATATTAAACAAGCGAAAATGACCAAAACAGTTTGTGATAGTAATAAATAAATAATAATAATAGGACATGGGCACGACCTTGCTTACTTGTAGTGAGGCAGCCTAATTAATTATGGGTCGTATTGGATAATGTGTAGTCGGCTGCTACACATAAATAAAAAAGTGTGGTGACTAACCAAAGGCGGAGGAGGAGGTTCCTGTTGTTGTTCGTTAACTCGGTTTAGATGATGAAGATGTTGGAAATCTGCATAAATAAATTTTTATCAACAAAAAAAAAATGAAAAAAAAAAAAAAAAAAATCAATACAACAAGAAGAAGCATTTTATCAAACACTTGGAGTGCAAAACAAACATTTTTATCAAACAGTTAGTTGGATTGGAGGGCAACTAACTAACTACTCTTCTAGTATAAAAAAAAACATTTTAACAAACTAATTGCCCTCAATTCAATTCAATTCTCACAACAAAATTTTCAATTGCGAGTTATCATTCACGCTTTAATAAACTTCATAAAATACAATATATACAGATTATAAATTAATCGACCTCAGAGCTTTTTGGCGCCATCAAGTTGATTATTTGAGATGGAGTGAAATACTAGTAACGATGTGTGAAGAAATGAATGGTTATAAAGAGAGAGTAATTGGGCCTCTTTTGTTACTTAGCCCATTAGGCCCTTCTTCTTCCTCTTCTTGTTGGTTTAAGTTACTAAATTATCATCCGATGTTTTAGTAATACTATAATTTTTGACCAAGTCAATTTAGACAATAGTTTATATTTGGTATCAAATTTAATCTACTGTTTAGTTGTTGTTTTCTTTGATACGAGTACAAGTGTCTTTTTATGTGTGTTTTACCTTTTATGTAGCGGGTTGAGATGTAAGATTCACTCACATCCTATGTACTTAAATGATTTTTGAAAATCCTTTACTCAAAAAACATAAGACATCATTTAATTTAAATATCTTCATATTTGCACTAATATTGTTGGTGCAATGATTTTATATGACTCATTGTGACAATAATTTTACAAATGTCAACAATCTCAGGCTAAAATAACTTTCAAGCAATGACAAACTATTCTAATAAATTTCAGTCTCGGCCTTGGGGTTTGAAGACAATACAATCTTTCTTTCAAGCTTCATCTCAACCCTATCATTTTTTAGATTGACAAAATGGCACCACGAACAAATATGTTTTTTGAGTTGTTGGAGTTTAAGTTTGAAAAGAATGGCGGGGTGTGTGGTAATGTTTGGAGAAATGTGAGAACGTATAGTAATATGGTTTTGGTTAATGAACAATGTAATTTCAGCTTATAACATACACATGCAAAATACACGGTCACGTCAATTTTATAGATATATTGTAACTAGTGTTTAATGGTATCGAAATTTTTAGGTAAGTCAATTATATATCCCCAGTTTCTCAACATGTACGTCACTACTTAAACAATCCATCTTCATTTGTAAAATTTGATGCAGCTGCAACAAACTTAAATTTCAGTTTGTTTAGGTGTGTCACACTAATTAAGAGAAGAATATCGATAAGCATAAACTTGGTGAAGTATACAAACCCAAATATGTAGATCGAGGGATTTTAGTTTGATTTATGTTAATTGTTTTGGATGCATTCCACATGTCAACAAATTTTGAATGTATTATCTTGTATCCAGTAATAGTTGTTTGCAAAGTACAATAAAAACGTTGTTGTGTGACATGCTAATTCTATTTATTTATCATCTTCAGCTTTGATATATGAGATCATCAAACGTTATAAAACTAAGCCTAGTGAAATCAAACATTGGTTTACTTCAAATAAATAATCAAACATTAGTTGATTTTGTGCAATTCTATTTATTTGTTGATGCAATCATATGGATATAATATTGCTTCAACTATTGGTCAATACGAACGGGTGAGACCAAAGATCAATAATCATGAAATTAAAAACCTAGAACGAGGACTAGTTGCTTGGCCGATCTTAGTTTGGTTGTTTTCTTGGCTTTTTTATAGTTTTGCAATTAAAATTTAAAAGACGACGGATGTCACCGGGAAAGACCAAAACCAAAAAACCAAAATCAAGAATCAAGTACCAGACGATCAAGTTCTCTTCCGTCGACCTAAACACGTGAAACTTAATTGCCCATTTACGTGCTTACTTATAAATACTTTACATTAAAATAGCAGGGTACCCGCGCGATGCGGCGGCGGATACCCTGTGACTATATTTCGCGGCGAATTCAATACACTTAATTTTCTAGATGTAACGTTTATTTGTGTGTATGCAACAAGCTATTGAAATTTCATAATAAGCAAATGCTGAATTGTAGAGATTAGGTTAGTCATTTTTTGTGACACATAGTTTTTGCGGATTAAAATGTTTCTTGACTAAAATCATGAATGGACTGCCTGATCGGTTTTCGAGCCTTATTTTTAACTAGACATCTGTAGCTTAAGGTAACGTAAGTAAGAAGTGGCTAAAGTTGAATATGTCATTATTAGTGCACATACCTTCTATCTCTTGCA
Organism: Artemisia annua; assembly: GCA_014162995.1. NCBI lineage: Eukaryota > Viridiplantae > Streptophyta > Magnoliopsida > Asterales > Asteraceae > Artemisia > Artemisia annua. The sequence continues at coordinate 151,174 of LBNU01005358.1, read as the reverse complement.
AAACCTTCCACGTATTCATCGTCAGTCTTTTGAATCTGAGATTATGGCCCCATGTTGGCACTTAAGCATAGTTAAAATTACCTTAGAAAAATTCTGCACAATATTATTGAATGAATCGTTCTTATACTTTGAAATATTCATCTTTAACCACTTATTTATATAGACCATGGTCCCTTAATCTCGTGTAGTTACTAAAAGGTCTCATTTGCATCTAAACTAAAGCTCTATATGGTCTCAGAAGAGTCCCTACATCTTGTTATAAAAATATACTTGTAAACTGATATGAAAATGTCAAATTAGTGATGTGTGAAGAAATGAATGGTTATAAAGAGAGTAATTGGGCCTCTTTTGTTACTTAGCTCATTAGGCCCTTCTTCTTCTTCTTGTTTGTTTAAGTTACTAAATTATCATCGGATGTTTTAGTAATACTAATAACACGGTGAATACCCGTAACTAAAAATTTTGACCAAGTCAATTTAGACAATAGTTTATATTTGGGGTCTTTATGAGTCAAATTTAATCTAGTGCTTAGTTGTTGTTTTCTTAGATACGAGTACAAGTGTCTTTTTATGTGTGTTTTACCTTTTATGTAGCAGAGATGTAAGATTCACTCACATCCTATGTACTTAAATGATTTTTGAAAATCCTTTACTCAAAAAACATAAGAGATCATTTAATTTAAATATCTTCATATTTGCACTAATATTGTTGGTGCAATGATTTTATATGACTCATTGTGACAATAATTTTACAAATGTCAACAATCTCAGGCTAAAATAACTTTCAAGCAATGACAAACTATTCTATTAAATTTCAGTCTGAGCCTTGGGGTTTGAAGACAATACAATCTATCTTTCAAGCTTCGTCTCAACCCTATCATTTTTTAGATTGACAGAATGACGCCATGAACACATATGTTTTTTGACTTGTTGGAGTTTAAGTTTGAGAAGAATGGCACCATGAACGTATAGTAATATGGTTTTGGTTAATGAACAATGTTATTTCAGCTTATAACATACACATGCAAAATACACGGTCACGTCAATTTTATAGATATATTGTAACTAGTGTTTAATGGTATCGAAATTTTTAGGTAAGTCAACTATATATCCCCGGTTTCTCAACATGTACGTCACTGCTTAAACAATCCATCTTCATTTGTAAAATATGATGCAACTCCAACAAAATTAAATTTCAGTTCGTTTAGGTGTGTCGCACTAATTAAGAGAAGAATATCGATAAGCATAAACTTGGTGAAGTATACAAACCTAAATATATAGATCCGACGGATTTTAGTTTGATTTATGTTAATTGTTTTGGATGCATTCCACATGTCAACAAATTCTGAATGTATTATCTTGTATCCATTAAAAGTAATTTTAGTTGGGATAGTTGGCTTCAACACCCTTACTCGCTTTCTTTGTAACTTTTCTAGCTCCTTGCTAGTTTTTCATTTATAAAAGTTGCCATTCAAAAAAAAAAAAAAAAAAAAAAAAAAAGGTTGTTTGCAAAGTACAATAAAAACGTTGTTGTGTGACATGCTAATTCTATTTATTTATCATCTTCAGCTTTGATATATGATAGCTCATCAAACGTTATAAAACTAAGCCTAGTGAAATCAAACATTGGTTTACTTCAAATAAATAAATAAATAAATAAATAAATAATCAAACGTTAGTTGATTTTGTGCAATTCTATTTATTTTCGGATGAGACCAAAGATCAATAATCATGAAATTAAAAACCTAGAACGAGGACTAGTTGCTTGGCCGATCTTAGTTCAGTTGTTTTTTCTCGGGTTTTGACTAGTTTTGCAATTAAAATTTACAAGCCGACGGATGTCACCGGGAAAGACCAAAACCGAAAAACCAAAATCAAGAATCAAGTACCAGACCGATCAAATTCTCTTCCGTCGACCTAAACACGCAAAACTTAATTGCCCATTTACGTGCTTACTTATAAATACTTTACATTAAAATAGCAAGGTACCTGTGCGATGCGGCGGCGGATACCCTGTGACTATATTTTGCAGCGAAGTTAATACACTTAAAATTCTAGATGTAACGTTTATTTGTGTGTATGCAAGAAGCTATTGAAATTTCATAATAAGCAAATGTTGAATTTTAATTTTTTAAGTCATCCATTATAAGTAAGTCCTAAATTCTTTATAAAGTAGTATAAAGCATATATATATATATATATATATATATATATATATATATATATATATATATATATATATATATATATATATATATATATATATATATATATATATATATATATATATATATATATATATAATCAATCAAACGAAATTATTAGTTGTTAGTTTAATGACTAGAGATTAGGTTAGTCATTTTTTGTGACACATAGTTTTTGCAGATTAAAATGTTTCTTGACTAAAATCATGAATAGACTGCCTGATTGGTTTTCGAGCCTTACTTTTAACTAGATATCTCTAGCTTAAGGTAATGTAAGTAAGAAGTGGCTAAAGTTGAATATTTCATTATTAGTGCACATACCTTCTATCTCTTGTAAAACCTTCCATATATTCATCGCCAGTCTTTTGATTCTTGGAGATTATGGCCTCATGTTGGCGCTTAAGCATAGTTAAAATTATCTTAGAAAATTCTGCACAATATTATTATTGAATGAATCATTCTTATACTTTGAAATATTCATCTTTAGCCACTTCTGTATATAGACCATGGTCCTTTAATCTCGTGTAGTTACTAAAAGGTCTCATTTGCTTCTAAACTAAAGCTCTATATGGTCTTAGAAGAGTCACTGCATCTTGTTATAAAAGATATGAAAATGTCAAATTGATTAAAAGCCCAAACTATAAGGATCAACAAGTGAAATGTAAGTTCAAGCCGGTTAATCTTTGTACTACCAAACCGTTTACCTTACCTAATAATAAAACATGTTTTAAATGTTACTTATTAGTTTAGAAAACAAACGTTTCACATTGGGGAAAAAACGTTACATACATGACGAGTTTGTGTAAAGTTTACATTTCATATCCACTTACTTTATCACGTGTCTTCTTTGGGTGCTTATGACACAATCTTGATTCAAAAGGTAGATTTCCCTTTGGTACGGTGATATACATCATCTTCATGGCATAAAGCTACATAAAAATAACCAAATTAGAGAGACATAATTAATCTATTATTGTAGAACTGTACCATAAAAAAACTAGTTAATAAATAACCTATAAGAAAATAGTGCATCCCCCAAGATATATCTCTTTAGATCTCTTGCCCGTCTTGTAACTTTCGATGCCCTTCACGAGACTTTCAATGGAAAACGTTGCCTGTTTTTTCTTCTTAAGGCCACTAATATCTTGCACAATCTCTAAAAAGGAGTGGGTCGAGTGCCCTTGTGCTGGTGCACAAACGATATAGTGCAAGGCTAATAAGGAATAAGCTCGTTTCATGTTACCCATATCTATGCTCCCACTCAATTGTTTCACAACCTTTTCCATGCAGATGTTAGATTCTCCTTCTTTGAAAAGACTTGCTTGAGTTGTTGGAGCTATCCCATCCATCTTAATCTCCTCCTCACTATCTTCCACCCCGTTATTTTGATGAAATCACCGTTTGTGACTACATACGTGGCACCCTCAAGTTCGAGACTATTTTCTTTTGTGTTAAACATCAATGTTAACTTCATGATCTTCTCATTATCTTAAATACTGCACTTCATCTATAAAAGTTTGTGAAAGAGGCTATCTTTCAGCATTTTCGCCTCTCAGACCCTAATTTATTCAAAGTAGATTAAGGTCCGAGAGGCGAACAATGTTGGAAGACAGTCCCTTTCTTAACTTTTGATGAAGAAGCGCGATATTCAAGATAATGATATGATCAAGAAGTTAGCATCTATGTTTAACACGAAAGACAATAGTCTCGAACTTTAGGGTGCCAAGTATGTAGTCACAACCAACGATTTCACCGAAATAATGGGAATTGAAGATGGTGAGGAGGAGATTAAGATGGTTCGGAAAGCTTTCAACTCAAGCGAGACTTTTCGAAGAATGGAATGCTCACGTCTGCATGAAAAAGGTTATGAAACAGTTGAGTGGGAGCATAAATGAGGATAGCGTGAAACGGCTTATACTTTATTATCCTTGTGGAATATCGTTTGTACACCAGAACAAGGTCCTTGAGCCGCTCCTATTTAGATATTGTGCGAGATGTTAGTAGCCTTAAAAAAAATGGGCATAAATTGCCATTGACAGTCTCATGAAGGGCATTGAAACTTACAAGAATGGCAAGGGATCCAAAGAAATATATTTAGAGGGATGCAATATTGCATGTTTCAATGCCCTTCATGAGACTGTCAATGGCAAATGTTGCCCATCTTTTTTTAAGGCTACTAACATCTCGCACAATATCTAAATAGGAGTAACTCAAGTGACCTTGTGCTGGTGCACAAACGATATTTCACAAGGATAATAAAGCATAAGCCATTTCACGCTACTCATTTATGCTCCCACTCAATTGTTTCATAACCTTTTTCATGCCGATGTGAGCATTCCATTCTTCAAAAAGCCTCGCTTGAATTGAGAAGCTTTTCGGGCCATCTTAATCTCCTCCTCACCATCTTCAATTCCCATTATTTCGGTGAAATCGTCAGCTGTGACTACATACTTGGCACTCTGAAGTTCGAGACTATTGTCTTTAATGCTAAACATAGATGCAAACTTCTTGATCATATCATTATCTTGAATATCGCGCTTCATCAACAAAAGATGAGAAAGGGACTATCTTCCGACATTGTTCGCCTCTCGGACCCTAATATACTTTGAAGAAATTAGGGTCCGAGAAGCGAAAATGCTAAAAGATAGCTTCTTTCACAAACTTTTATAGATGAAGTGTGGTAATCAAGATAATAAGAAAATCAAGAAGTTAGCACCGATGTTTAACACGAAAGACAAGAGTCTCGAACTTGAGGGTGCCACGTATGTAGTCACAACCGGCGATTTCACAGAAATAATGGGGTTGAAGATGGTGAGGAGGAGATTAAGATGGATGGGATAGCTCCAACAGCTCAAGCAAATCTTTTCAAAGAAGGGAAAAGCTAACATCTGCATGGAAAAGGTCGTGAAACAATTGAGTAAGAGCATAGATGTGGGTAACATGAAACGAGCTTATGCATTGTTAGCCTTGCATTCTATCATTTGTGCATCAGCACAAGGGCACTCGACCCACTTGTTTTTAGAGATTGTGCAAGATATTAATGGCCTTAAGAAGAAAAAATAGGCAACGTTTGCCTTTGAGAGTCTCGTGAAGGGCATCGAAAGTTACAAGACGGGCAAGGGATCTAAGAGATATATCTAGGGGGATGCACTATTTTCTTACAGGTTATTTATTAACTAGTTTTGTTTATGGTACAGTTCTACAATAATAGATTAATTATGTCTCTCTAATTTGGTTATTTTTATGTAGCTTTATGCCATGAAGATGATATATATCACCGTACCAAAGGGAATCTACCTTTCGAATCAAGATTGTGTCATAAGCACCCAAAGAAGACACGTGATAAAATTAGTGGATATGAAATGTAAACTTTACACAAACTCGTCATTTATATAACATTTTTTTGCCAAGGTGAAACATTTGTTTTCTAAACTAATAAGTAAACATTTAAAACATGTTTTACTATTAGGTAAGGTAAACGGTTTGGTTGTACAAAGATTAACCGACTTAAACTTACGTTTTACTTGTTGAGCCTTATAGTTTGGGCATTTCACCAATTTGACATTTTCATATCAGTTTACTAGTACATTTTTATAACAAGATGTAGTGACTCTTCTAAGACCATATAGAGCTTTAGTTTAGAAGCAAAGAGACCTTTTAGTAACTACACGAGATTGAGGGACCATGCGCCAACATGAGGTCATAGTATTGTGAAGAATTATTCTAAGGTAATTTTAAACTATAAGAACGATTCATTCAATAATAGTATTGTGAAGAATTATTCTAAGGTAATTTTAACTATGGTTGAGCGCCAACATGAGGTCATAATCTCCAAGATTCAAAAGACTGACGATGAATATGTAGAAGGTTTCGCAAGAGATAGAAGGTATGTGCACTAGTAATGAAATATTCAACTTTAGCCAATTCTTACTTACGTTACCTTAAGCTAGAGATATCTAGTAAAAAATAAGGCCCGAAAACCGGTCAGACAGGCCATTAATGATTTTAGTCAAGAAACTTTTTAATCTGCAAAAACTATCTATGTGTCACAAAAAAATGACTTACCTAATCTCTAGTCAATAAACTAACATAAACTAATAACTAACATAACCATCAGCAACTTCCTCAATTTAATCACAACATCCTAACCACCAATTTGTAAACAAACATATATAATAACTACTCGATCATGGAAAAATTTAGACTAATAGCAACAACAAATAATATTAATAAACATGGCAAGCAACAAATAAAAATATATGAAGCTAAATATGATTAAGCAAATGAGAGTAAAGCGATAAAACCCGGTATTTGCACGGAATGACACAAGGCTAATTACGAACTCCACTCGGATGAGAGAGCTTCCTATAGGTTGAAAGGCCCGTCATGAAAAGAGCATTTCCTCAATCTCTAGGAGCTCGAAACCTTGCAAGCGGTAAAGCTTCAATCTCTATTTTCACCAACTATTTTAAAACTATATAATCTATAAAAACCAATTTATAAATAAATCTAAAACCACCCGAGTTACAAAAAAAATAATGTTTTCCTTTATGTAAGCTTGGCTTATTAAGATTTATGAATTAGCAAATACAGATTTATAAAGCTAAAGAGATAATCTTTTAACAACTAGAAACTTTTGTAAAAATAAAAATAATTATAAAACCATCAAAATAAATTCTAAAAATTTATCAGAACGTAAACTTAATAAAAGATAAATTTTACAAAATAAAAATAGAATATTTTTTAAATTTAACCTTAGTAAAAGATATAAAATAAAAACATAATTTTTAAACTCAGCAAAAAAAAAAGAAAACAAAAAACAAAAAAAAAAATTAACGATTTAATAACAAAAACTGCTTTTAAATCTAAATAAAATACTAGGAAATTATAATAATTCAATAAACTTAATCCTAGCCACAAAAACTACGACAGAAATTCGAAAAATAATTTTTCGCTAAGTTTAGCTATTCTTTAAAATAATACGAAATACTGTTTTAACGTTAAAAACTACAGAAAACGTTTTACAATTTTTAAAATACTAAAATGCTAAAATAATTGTAAAATTTATGACCGACAGAAAAAACTTTTTAGGGATTTCTAAAAATAAAATACGATTATTTTTCATTTTTTTTTTATATTTTTAAACTATTGAAAACTAGAAAAAACTACAACTTTTTATAAAAATAAAATATGAAAGATGAGTGTATAAAATGTGTGAAAAGATACATGCATATAAATAAGAAGCTAAATAAAGATGGTGACTTTTTCTTGAACAAAAAAAAAGAATAAAATAAAAACTAGTTTAAAATGATTTAAAGAAAACTTAAACACAAAATAAGCACTTAATAAGCTATGGATAAGGTAATAAGTACTTAAAAATAAACTAACGTAAAACTGTCAAGTTATCATTTTTGTTAAATAACTGTTACGAATAAACAATTTTTTAATACTAAATGAGCACTTATCAAAGATATTATTAAGCTTTTGAGTTTCTTTAGTAAAGAAAAATAATAGAAAAGTAACAGAAAGTAGCCCACTCACTTTTGAATGGAAATACTTTATTTTAAAAATAACAAAATTCCACGATTTTTAACTCATTTTCATTTTATTTTTCTCCTTAATTGCTACTCAATAACATAATTTTTCAGGTTTTTTTTTTTTTTTTTTTTTTTTCTTTTTTTTTTCTTTCTTAAATGATACTTGAGAATAAGCTAAACATAAAGACAAAAGGTTTTAATAGATTTACCTATGAGATCAGACGGAAGAAATTAGTGATAAAAAGCTTTCATTAAAATAAAATAAGTAACTTTAAGCTAAAATAACAATTAAAAAGAAACAAATTTGTTTAAAACTGAAGGTATAAAAGTGACGGCTAGAAAAATGTTGGTACCCTAATTCTTGATACCTCATCTATTTATAGTACACAAGCCCTAGAAAAATAAAAATCCCTACCGTCCATTTTCAAGAAAAGGACACTTGGCCAAATCCACCAAAATAAACATTTCTAGCAAGTGGCTATAGCTCATTGGTGCATGTAATTAAGAGTAAAATACGGAGTACACAGTTAGTCCCCAAGGTAGTGCCAGATTTCATGCTTGGTCCAAAATTCGAAAAATTCATCAGGCGGGTTCCTAACGTTTCTGAATATTATCCAAATTTGCTAACAACGTTAGTGTGAGATCGTAGTGTGAGATCGTGTATCTTCAGTCACATGCTTGGCACACGAAGGTAAGTTGGTCTTTTCGCCTTTTCTGTTCTTTAATATATTTATATAATGTTTATTTTTCTGTCTACATTTTCAACCCCTTGTAACAATCACGTTTATATTTTTTAAATGAAACAAAAACATCTTAACAAGACATGAAACACAAAACATCAACACGTTGTTTAGAAAAATTACCACACAACCAAAAGATCGAGCTCAATAGTATTTTACCAAAAGTAAAGAGGCATGTAAAAAGCTTTTGTCATCATAAATTTTTATGTCATAAAGTTGGTGACCTTTAATTATTATGTCAGAAAGTTGGTTGGAGACTTTAATTTTACGTCATAAAGTTTGTTTGGTGACTTTAATTTTTATGTCATAAAGTTGGTTGGTGACTTTAATTGTTATGTGATAAAGTTGTAAAATCTCATACTACACATCATTTAGAGCATGGGGTAAGTTGGTTGGTACTCCTTGGTTTGTGAGGCCTTTTTGGGTTCTCAGTTATTATAATACTAACTTTTCAAAAAATATATATATATATTATTCCATGTATCCCGAATTTTGAATCATTCACTTAAATTCCTTTATTTATTATTCAAGAGTTATTAAAGTGAAATTTTCTCGCCTTTGTTAACTTATCAAAGACAATATATAGTTGTTTTCGAACATACATTAGAGATAGCTAAGGTGGTCTCTAGTGACCGAAAAGAGAGCTGTAACATCCCCACCAGCACAAAATGCTTTTCCAGTTCCCTAATTGATTATGAAAATCAACACTAAGAATTACATAACTTGAAGTATGAAATATAATGAACGGCTTATTTATGCAACACTACTACAAGATATTTGTAATTTATAACACATAAGAAAAAGTAGTGTCGATTAAGTGAAAAAAAACAGTCACTATACTTTTTTGTGTGTTTCTCTTACACATACTGGTCGAAAAAAAAGTGTTACTATGACGGTGTTAGCATAATATACACATAGTACGTGGCACAAATAGTTTATTTTATGCTATGATCTAATGCGTGTTACTATAAAATTACTCTGTGTATTGTTGATAACGAGATGGATGTACCCGCCGCAACGGGGTAACTACTGTTTTCTTAACACGGTGTCATATTTTTTTTTACAAACGCATAAATGTTGTGACGACTGTTGTTTCATTTGGTTTATTTTTGGAACTTCCTAGCCACATGCTTTCGACTTTCAATATTTTGTCTTTCATAAACTGGCACCAAGTACCTGTTCAAGGACTACGGTATAATTGTTTTTGCTAGCTTTTGACTTTCTGTGTTCTGTTTGATGTGTAGTGGCAAAACATGTGTCATTGTTTGATTATATTTCCGGGCTCGTTTTGTTCGTAATATTGCAGCATGTTCGGTTATATGTTTACTATTAAAAATTTGCTATATATCTATGTTTTTTCATAAAAGAAATGTATTCCATTTTTTTAAAAAAGCTCACGTATGTCAAAAGTGTATTAATATTAGATATGTTTTTTTTTAAACGCGGAGGAATTTCGACGGTGTAAATCATTAGATATTTGTTATATATTTACTTATTTAGTAAATAAACTTTGCTATATAAATAAAAAATTATATATAAACTTTTATAGAGTTGCATGTCTTTGGCTTTTATAGTTTTTAAAAAGTTTAGTATAATGTTTAAAGTTACTTGATATGCTAAGGGTGAATTTTGAAAAGATTTTTTTTTTTTTTTTTTTTAACTATACATATATTAAACTTTTTTTTTATAAAACCCTATGTACGTCAAAAGCATATGTATATTGGGCTCGTTTTGTTCGTCATCGAAAGATCTTTCTGACGGTATTTTTTTATTCACGAAATCACTAGATTTTTGTTAAGTATTTAACAAATAAAGTTTGTTTTATAAAAAAGTTGTAAATAGTCAAAAGTTTAAGGTGATTTTCGCAAGTTGTTACATAGTTCAGGGTGTTTTGTGTAAATGTTTTATTTTTAAAATTTTTTGGCCGGTCGGTCACCACTTTGGCTGCACACAATTATTTTTTTTAGTTTGCCGAATATTTTATTGCCAAACAACACTCCGTACTATTTTATACAAGTACTATTATTTTATTCCGGCCAATATTTTATTCGTTGTTTGAGTTGTATTTTATAGGGCTTTGGACTTTAGTCCATTGAGAATTGTATGATATAGATAATAAAACTGTAAATAAACAAAGTTTTTTACATTAATAGGCGACCAAAGTATAGATACCTATACAACTAAAAACCAGATTTTACATATACGTGTAATAAATTGACTGGGCCATTGAATATTGGTTTTATTTTGGTGAACAGTTTAGGTAATAAGATAGAACATGTAGAAAGCCTTATATAAGCAGCAAAAATATCATATAAAAAGCCTAATCTTGTATATCAAGTCTAAAAACAACTTTGGATAGAATAAAAAAGCTCTACAAAAATTGAAGAAATTTCACAGAAAAGGGAAGAATATCAACAAAAATCAATTAATAATTTCTACGCTTTTTATCCATCAAAACATGGCGTATTATTCAAAATCGATTTTTAATCCAATTAACTTATTATTTATTGTGAAGTTATTATGGATTATTTTGACAACTGATGATTATAAACGAATTAATAAATCTTTAGAAGAGTGATATAAATTTGTGTTTGGCATGAATTGATCTTGGTTACAAATTCACTTAGAAAATTTTTTTATCTGTAATATTTTATTTATTTGTAGTATTTTTATAATATTAATTTTCTGTTAGTAATTGTAATTCTAGTTTACTGAGGATGCAAAATAATCATGGAATAGCTTACACATCCAATAATATATTATATTAAATTGTATGTCGACATCTACATTAGAAAAGAAAAGCTTCTAGCAAGAGTTAAAATGAGAACCTCTCAAGTGTTATCGACATTAGAAAAGAAAAGCTTCTAGCAAGAGTTAAAATGAGAACCTCTGAAGTGTTATCGACATCTACATTAGAAATTAAAGAAAAGCTTCTAAATGAGAACCTCTCAAGTGTTATCGACATCTACATTAGAAAAGAAAAGCTTCTAGCAAGAGTTAAAATGAGAACCTCTTAAGTGTTATCGACATCTACATTAAAAGAGAAAAGCTTCTAAATGAGAACCTCTTAAGTGTTATCGACATCTACATTAGAAAAGAAAAGGTTCTAAATGAGAACCTCTTAAGTGTTATCGACATCTACATTAGAAAAGAAAAGCTTCTAGCAAGAGTTAACATGAGAACATCTTCAACTTAAATCCAAAATATATAATCACCTATATTTTAAAGGACTAAAGGAATAAATAGACTAAATAATTAAGAGGCAAAACTATACAATTAAATAATAACAAGCTCTCTTTTGTAGCAAGTAATTTATGATTTCATCATCTACTCGATCGGTAGATTATTAACCTGCAACTTTCTCCATGGAAGCACCTTACAAAGTTTTCATTTTTTTTCATTTTATTTTTTACACTGATAATTAACTCCAATAATGAATGAATGGGTTTCAAACATCTTACAACATGATTTGACGTCTAAATGAACCTAGTATAACATGGCATGAACCAAAACTTATGATTTTTGATGCCCGGTGCCGTTGTCACTCAGTTCGGTGTCAGGGCAGCCCTGCATATATAGCATATTAGTATATTAGCACACAAGGTGATCAGTGAAATTTCGTTACAGCTTAACTGGATATATATGCCATATCGGACGGACCTCTAATATCGCACGTAATGTAACAAATACATCAGGTAAAGGAAACAAAGGCGTTCGATAGACAAGTTTTCGGACATGAGGAGTATTATTGATTCAGAAAGTTTTCGGACATGTGACTTGTTACATGCATGGCAGGGCTTTTTTTTGACTTACAATTTAGGAAGGATCCTTTGTCACTTTAACGGAATAAAAAAGTATTTGTCAAACTTGTTAATTCTTTTTGTTATCTGACAAATTAAGGTTGCTGATGAAACTATCATCAACGAGTGATTGTTTAATGAAGCTCGCTGACGACATACTTATATTACTTCAGCAAATCTCTCGTCCCAAATCATGGGACCATTAACTATTTTAAGTAGGCCGGGTTAAGGTAATCAGAATGTAATCAACTATGACTAAACTTTGACCTCATCTATTATGGATATGAAACCGTGTTAAATGTGACGAAATAATGTAATTTACCTGATACATGATGAAGTGTAACCGGCAATTGGTCACATCATATTACAAGTAGCACACATGTCACATCCGCACAATAAACATGTTTACTAGATGGATACACACGTACCATAGACTTTTAGTCATAATTGAATACATACTTAAAACAATATAATAAAATCCTAAACCATTATTTCTCCGGTGAAATTCCGTCATCTGGTCATCTTCTCCAACGAGTATTCGGGCAACATCAATTTTTTTAAAAATGAAATTGATTATTTTTTCCGAAGGATAACGTGTGAATATAGATATATAGAAAAGTGAATATGGGGTTGTTTCACACCCAAGTTGGGTGAAAGCCCCCTCACACACATATATATATTAACAGGGGCGGATGGAAGGCTTGGCTACCTATAGCACGTACATGCCACATATGGGTAGGCCAAGTGAAAGTGGAATTTTTTTATAAAATTTGTATTTGTCCGTTGCTTTATGTATTTGTGCTACATATGAATTAGCACATATGAATTACTGATATTCCTCAAACCCAATAGGCTAACAACAAAACAAGCCAAGCCCATTTAGTTTATAAAAAAGAAACCAACTAATAAACTAAAGCCCAAATAGTCAATTAGTTTTGAGATGTGATACATGGACCTAATAAATAGGCCTAACCGTAGGCCTATTTATTAGGCTCATCTATCATTTTTATTAGTTTTTATTAGTTATAGTCTATTTTTTAGAAACGATTCAATCATTCATTGGGATGTAAGTTCTTTTTGGCCACAAAAAACCAAAGAAAAGGAATTAAGGAAACCTAAAATTGAAGTGACGAGACAAGAAATCAAGAATCCATGATCTTTTTGTGAAAGCTATTAGTTGAGCTTGTTCGATAAGAACATGATATTAATCTTTATGATTTCTTTAAGGTTTTGGATTGAATATTCTTAGGGAATATGTGATTGGTTCATACTTGTTGTCTTGTTTATACACCACTGTCCGCTGCTTGTTTAGTAGTTCTTGTTCACTTGTTTAAATGTTTAAATCATACAAAATTGTTTATTAGTTTATTCATGATCTTAATAGGTTTTAATCTCTATGGAAAGATACTATAAAAGAAAGTTTTCGTCGATAAGTGGTGGTGGTATTGAAGAAACTTTACCAAAACGTATTCCAGAAACTATACCCGAACCGATTCCAAAACCTAGACCGATTCCTTCACCATCAGATGGTATTGATTTGGGTAATCTTTCATGGGATCCGTCTGAAAGGCCAAGCATTTTTAGTTATGATGCTAATATAAGAGATGAAATAAGGCGAAAGTATTTAAGCAATAAAGCTTGTCAACCACGTGGCCATAAGTTTCCAAAACAAACAATAGGGACTGAAGTAAGAAGTTTTGTTGCAAGTTGGTTTGACGAGTTCCCTTGGTAGAGTATAGTGTACAGGCAGACAGGGCCTATTGTTTGTGTTGTTATTTGTTTAGAGACTCTATTGGAAAACAAGGTGGAAATGATGCATTTGTGACGGATGGTTTTAATAGTTGGAGTAAAAAGTATGCCTTGAATAACCATGTGGGCGAAGTTAATAGTTATCATAACAAAGCACTTCAAAAATGTGAAATTCTGTTAAAGCAAAAACAATCCATTTATGTTGCCTTTAAAAAGCAAAGTGAAGGCGAGAAAAAAGATTATGGAATTCGTTTAAATCTTTCTTTTGAGACGTGCAGATTCTTACTTAAAGCTTCATTACCATTTCGTGCTCATGATGAGAAGAAACATTCTATGAACAGAGGACTTTTTTTTAGAGTTATATGACTTACTAGCAAATCAAAATGAGGAAACTCGTAAGGTTGTTGCACGGACTCCTTTAAATTGTACACTAAAATCTCCGGCTATTCAAAAAGATATATGTGAATGTTTTCAGAAGAGGTTCTTGATTACATTATTAGAGAAATTGGAGACGACGTGCTTTCTTTATTAGTTGATGAGTCTAGTGACGTTAACTAAAAGATATTAGCCAACACCTACAAAACAACATTAACTAAATCACTTAGTAACAAGACTGTCACCGCACGCCCTTTAAGCCGTCAAGCCGTGCCTGCTCAGTTTGGATTAAAAAAACCTAGTCCTAAAGTGTACGTACATAAAATACGTGAGGCAAGGGCACTCGATCGAGTATTGGTTGTCTAACAAGTTGACTAGCTAGCTAGCTAGCTTGTATAGAAGAATTTGACTTGATTTGATGCCATTCATTAGCTTGTATCCCATTTTCTTTGATATCAACTACATAGTTTTGTGGAACAAGAAACTTCGGGGTGTGTATTTATCTTTCTAACTAGACAGACAATCGCTTTAATCAATTCAATGAAAACAAGACTAGTCTTCTACAAGAGATGTACGTACTTTATTAGATTCGTATATATTGACCCTTTTTAACTTTATTATGACCACATAGATTCGAGTCTTTATGTACGATATATGGATAATCATTTACAAGCTTGAGTTAGACCAGCTAATAATTTTGATTATGTGTTTTAGAATATACTAATTAAGACAAACATTCATCAAATGTTCAACATGATGATACTTTTCAAGTCTTGACACGATAAGATAACGTAAACAGATACCTGATTGTTCTGGTATTGGTCGTGATTAACTAGAATTCTGACGGGATGTGCAGCATCTCGCGTACATTTTTTACAACTTCAACACAAGTTAAGCTTGTACAAGCATGTTTCAAACATCTTACAACATGATTTGACGTCTAAATGAACCTAGTATATATAACATGGCATGAACCAAAACTTATGATTTTTGATGCCCGGTGCCGTTGTCACTCAGTTCGGTGTCAGGGCAGCCCTGCATATATAGCATATTAGTATATCTCTATATATAGCACACAAGGTGATCAGTGAAATTTCGTTACAGCTTAACTGGATATATATGCCATATCGGACGGACCTCTAATATCGCACGTAATGTAACAAATACATCAGGTAAAAGAAAGAAAGGCGTTCGATAGACAAGTTTTCGGACATGAGGAGTATTATTGATTCAGAAAGTTTTCGGACATGTGACTTGTTACATGCATGGCAGGGCTTTTTTTTGACTTACAATTTAGGAAGGATCCTTTGTCACTTTAACGGAATAAAAAAGTATTTGTCAAACTTGTTTATTCTTTTTGTTATCTGACAAATTAAGGTTGCTGATGAAACTATTATCAACGAGTGATTGTTTAATGAAGCTCGCTGACGACATACTTATATTACTTCAGCAAATCTCTCGTCCCAAATCATGGGACCATTAACTATTTTAAGTAGGCCGGGTTAAGGTAATTAGAATGTAATCAACTATGACTAAAAAGTTATAGTGTGTACCTAGCTAACTTTGACCTCATCTATTATGGATATGAAACCGTGTTAAATGTGACGAAATTTACCTGATACGTAACCGGCAATTAAATGAATTGTCACGTCAGATTACAAGTAGCACACATGTCACATCCACACAATAAACATGTTTACTAGATGGATACACACGTACCATAGACTTTTAGTCATAATTGAATACATACTTTAAACAATATAATAAAATCCTAAACCATTATTTCTCCGGTGAAATTCCGTCATCTGGTCATCTTCTCCAACGAGTATTCGGGCAACATCAATTTTTTTAAAAATGAAATTGATTATTTTTTCCGAAGGATAACGTGTGAATATAGATATATAGAAAAGTGAATATGGGGTTGTTTCACACCCAAGTTGGGTGAAAGCCCCCTCACACACATATATATATATTAACAGGGGCGGATGGAAGGCTTGGCTACTTATAGCACGTACGTGCCACATATGGGTAGGCCAAGTGAAAGTGGAATTTTTTTATAAAATTTGTATTTGTCCGTTGCTTTATGTATTTGTGCTACATATGAATTACTGATATTCCTCAAACCCAATAGGCTAACAACAAAACAAGCTAAGCCCATTTAGTTTATAAAAAAGAAACCAACTAATAAACTAAAGCCCAAGTAGTCAATTAGTTTTGAGATGTGATACATTAACCTAATAAATAGGTCTAACCGTGGACCTACCGCATTAATAACTTGTACATTTATACAAGTTATTAATGCGGTAGGTCCACGGTTAGACCTATTTATTAGGCTCATCTATCATTTTTGATTAGTTTTTATTAGTTATAGTCTATTTTTTAGAAACGATTCAATCATTCATTGGGATGATAAGTTCTTTTTGGCCAAAAAAAACCAAAGAAAAGGAATTAAGGAAACCTAAAATTGAAGTGACGAGACAAGAAATCAAGAATCCATGATCTTTTTGTGAAAGCTATTAGTTGAGCTTGTTCGATAAGAACATGATATTAATCTTTATGATTTCTTTAAGGTTTTGGATTGAATATTCTTAGGGAATATGTGATTGGTTCATACTTGTTGTCTTGTTTATACACCACTGTCCGCTGCTTGTTTAGTAGTTCTTGTTCACTTGTTTAAATGTTTAAATCATACAAAATTGTTTATTAGTTTATTCATGATCTTAATAGGTTTTAATCTCTATGGAAAGATACTATAAAAGAAAGTTTTCGCCAATAAGTGGTGGTGGTAGTGAAGAAACTTTACCAAAACGTATTCTAGAAACTATACCCGAACCGATTCCAAAACCTAGACCGATTCCTTCACCATCAGATGGTATTGATTTGGGTAATCTTTCATGGGATCCGTCTGATAGGCCAAGCATTTTTAGTTATGATGCTAATATAAGAGATGAAATAAGGCGAAAGTATTTAAGCAATAAAGCTTGTCAACCACGTGGCCATAAGTTTCCAAAAAAAACAATAGGGACTAAAGTAAGAAGTTTTGTTGCAAGTTGGTTTGACGAGTTCCCTTGGTAGAGTATAGTGTAAAGGCAGACAGGGCCTATTGTTTGTGTTGTTATTTGTTTAGAGACTCTATTGGAAAACAAGGTGGAAATGTTGCATTTGTGACGGATGGTTTTAATAGTTGGAGTAAAAAGTATGCCTTGAATAACCATGTGGGCGAAGTTAATAGTTATCATAACAAAGCACTTCAAAAATGTGAAATTCTGTTAAAGCAAAAACAATCCATTTATGTTGCCTTTAAAAAGCAAAGTGAAGGCGAGAAAAAAGATTATGGAATTCGTTTAAATCTTTCTGTTGAGACGTGCAGATTCTTACTTAAAGCTTCATTACCATTTCGTGCTCATGATGAGAAGAAACATTCTATGAACAGAGGACTTTCAATTAGAGTTATATGACTTACTAGCAAATCAAAATGAGGAAACTCGTAAGGTTGTTGCACAGACTTCTTTAAATTGTACACTAAAATCTCCGGCTATTCAAAAACATATATGTGAATGTTTTCAGAAAAGGTTCTTGATTACATTATTAGAGAAATTGGAGACGACGTGCTTTCTTTATTAGTTGATGAGTCTAGTGACGTTAACTAAAAGATATTAGCCAACACCTACAAAACAACATTAACTAAATCACTTAGTAACAAAAGTATGATTTAGTAGACTGTCACCGCACGCCCTTTAAGCCGTGCCTGCTGAGTTTGGATTAAAAAAACCTAGTCCTAAAGTGTACGTACATAAAATACGTGAGGCCAGGGCACTCGATCGAGTATTGGTTGTCTAACAAGTGGACTAGCTAGCTAGCTAGCTTGTATAGAAGAATTTGACTTGATTTGATGCCATTCATTAGCTTGTATCCCATTTTCTTTGATATCAACTACATAGTTGTGTGGAACAAGAAACTTCGGGGTGTGTATTTATCTTTCTAACTAGACAGACAATCGCTTTAATCAATTCAATGAAAACAAGACTAGTCTTCTACAAGAGATACTGAATCGTACCTACTTTATTAGATTCGTATATATTGACCCTTTTTAACTTTATTATGACCACATAGCTTGAAAATACTACGCAATATTTTACTACCTACTCATTACTTGCCCACTACCATTCGAGTCTTTATGTACGATATATGGATAATCATTTACAAGCTTGAGTTAGACCAGCTAATAATTTTGATTATGTGTTTTAGAATAAATACTAATTAAGACAAACATTCATCAAATGTTCAACATGATGATACTTTTCAAGTCTTGACACGATAAGATAACATTAACAGATACCTGATTGTTCTGGTATTGGTCGTGATTAACTAGAATTCTGACGGGATGTGCAGCATCTCGCGTACATTTTTTACAACTTCAACACAAGTTAAGCTTGTACAAGTAGCTCACCTTGCCGAATATATTATTAGGCTACGCTATTGTGAAAAGAAAAAATAAAATAAAAAATCTTGTTGAATTCGAGTTTTATGTTGTACGATGTCATGAACTGAGATCCGGATGACATTCGATTATCAAAGAACAAAATTTCTAAATAAATTGCCTGGAAAAGATTACAGAGGTTACATGTATCACATAACCAAAATTTTCTGCATGTTTCTGATTATAACAAATAATTAATCCTCAAGGTAACTACAAGTAAAGCTACAAGAGACCATCATGGTTCATGATGAGCACATCTAATCTCTGCAGTAACAACAAAGGTTGTGTGGCTCAATGACATCATCAAACTGATTTGACTTTGCGTGATGGGGGCCGGCGGAATAGACTAATGAGATCATCAAGACCCTGTTCAAAGATATCGTGTGAGTGTTTTGTCTCCCAAATAATACCGCCTCAAATATGCAGTAAAGAGAAAGATGATACATACCCTGGTAGTTATCACGAGTAAACTGAAAAGGGTGATCAAGTATGATCCAAGACCAAGCAGCAAAAGCAAGTCAAATGTCACACTGGCGACCTGCAATTGAGTCAAGGTGAGTGTATGGTTAGCTTTGAAAAAGTTTGTCCAGGTGATTGTATGTTTACTTCTATGGGTCAAACTGGTAAAAAAAAAATGGAAAAAAGAACGAGGGGCCAACTTCACCTGATAGATCTGCAAGGTGCTAACTGTTGAATCATAGAAGGTGAACATCCCATCAAGTACGTCATGTTGCAAATTTACCTCTACAACATGATCTGCTAATTCCTGCAAATGAAGATAAGACTGTGAGAGTCTGTCTAAATAAAGATATTATCAGCTTAGTCCGTATTTCAGAAAAGTTATGGTCATTCAAACCCAAAAAGAACAAAAAGTAATAGAGCACCATAGTCAATACCTTCTTTAATGCCGTGATGAATGGACTGTCCTTTGAGAGAAAAGGTGCTACTCGAGGTGTTCTGGACATAAGGTCAAGCCATGATCGTATGTAAGAAGGATTGACCGCCAAACTACTGTTATCAGCAAAAATATTGATATTCTTTCCTTGTTGACCATAAATATGCCTCTGCACAACAAAATTCAGATGATTGAGTTCACGTTACATGCGAAAGAGTGAAAGGTACTTGATGTAATAAAGAACAATTGCAGGTTCCAAAATAGACGACGTAAGAATAATAAAGAATATTAGTCTTACCGCTAGACTCTCAGCGACCACCTTTACACTCTTAACAACTGCAGCTTCATTGACAAACTCTCTGATGCAAAGGCAAAAAGTAACACAAAAAGCAAAACAATCAGTAAAAGGATTTCCCTAATCATACGATTTATCTGGAGGGTAAAAATGGCAAAGATTCTGAATATTCACCTGTTATCAGAAAGACCTCCAGTACTTTCCAGTAAATCTGGTGGAGCTGAAAGTCCAGAAAGTGTTGCTGCAGTAACTCTTAACCTCGAAAACTGTTCATGTTCCCAAGCTACCTGCATGTCGTAACCTTTAGCATAAAGCAACCGACTTTCTAAACTCTGATAAGTCGATGTAACATTTCTACATTTACAACATCCGTGGTGACAATTTGGTGTTGTCTTAATCATATTACAAGATGAAAAAACGAATAAAGTGCACAATCGTAAGTTTGCTTACTCGGGAATTGGAAACATTTATTTTCTTGTGTTTTAGCCCAACTGTAACCCCTAATTCCTCTGCTACATTAGATAAACCCTGCACACAAGAACAATAGAATATAATCTTGAAAAACTTAAGGCACTAAAAAAGTAAGGTCTTCCATAGGAGGTGGCTTTTAAATGAGATGATTTGGGTTATTTTATCTCGCACAGGTCAGTCAACATTGGCTTTTGAGGAACAGGTCAACCAGATTGAAAATAGCTTCAAAATCTAATTTTGATGAATGCAGCCTCCTAACGCATTAATGGTTCAAAAATTCAGAATTATTGCAGAAATGGCATTGTTTCTGCAATCCTGATTGACAGATAATTAACTAATATTAAAAACAGGAGCCTGGACAAAAAGTGTTTGTTGGTTAACCCAACCCGACCCAGACCATTTTAAATCATAGTAAAACCTAAACGAATTACACCCAATCTGCCCATTTGGTCACCTCTAGTGTCTCTTATGATGTTTTAATCACTTACCTCAAAGATTTGCTTTACATATGCATTCTCTGGAGGTTTGGAAACATGAAGCCATAACCCGTTTTCCCCTGAGCCAAGACTATTCAGGCAGATAGCATAATCTATACTTTCTCGCAAACGTTGATCAAAACTTTTAAGCCACTGCAGAAAAAATAAAGCATATTGAGTGACCAACTTCAGAAAGAAAAGAGTTAAGAGAGGATATGAAGTCTAAAGAGGAACACACCTTCTGAGTTCCATTGTAGTTATAAGGCCCGCCAGATGTCAACCCAAAGAGTATATTGTATCTTCCTCTTGTGTTAGGGTTGGAATATAAAATAGAGAATAATCTAGCAATTTCAAGAAGTGCCACAACACCACTGCCATTGCTATCACTTCCAACTGATAATGCCTATAAGAGAGAAAAAAGACAAAATTCAGTACAAGTCCATTGTTTAGGAAGTAATAGAAAGGGTAAGATAGGTAAACTACCGGAGCTGCACCAAATGTATCATATGATGCAACAATGGCGATAGTTGGAAGCTGGTTTGAATCGCCATCAGCTTTAGATCCAGGCAACCATCCCTGAGAAAAGTTAAATCGATATCAGAAATCACTCAGCAAACACTCTTTTGTCCATTTTCTAAGATACACGCAACGCTTTCTATAAGATTACCCTAAAAAAAGTATGATTACAATAACAATCTACATTTTTAGAAGGTTGTAAGCATTAATATACACTTTGAGCTACTTTCAGTTCGTTTGACCAACTTCCTTTTTGGCCAATGTAACTTATGTGACCCGTTTGAAACTAAGCAAAGGGGTCAAAATTTCCACCTCTACATTGCATACATCTATTATCTAGATTTGGGGGTTTTGTATTCAAAAGTCGGGTTGTTTAATGATCTCGCATGGTTCATTATTTAAGTCAGATTGGTTTGGTTCGGCCTCCATAAACTAGAAATGTAAGCCTGCAAGATTTAAACCAACTTGACTTTGTGGTTTCTCCTAAACTAAGTTAGCCATTTGGTTTTGCAACTTTGCGTTTTAAACTTTGTAACTAAGTAAGCAATCTTCTAACCTATTCTTGTGCCTTTTAAACTCTGTCAAAACCAAGTAAATAACTGCACCGTTTTTCATATGATCTCCTTGAGTAAAACAGTTTATCAAGCAAGTGCCACATTTGGCATATAATGTTGACGATTTGTAAAATTTGCCACGGCCTTATCTGATTAATGCTTGATTGATCAAGCTTAGAGAAATTAGATGTACATAGGAAATAACCTGGATATTCGTAATTGTGGGTGATGAAAGTTTCTTAGGAGCTGGTGATGAGACAATAAGCTTGTATCTGCAAATAGAAAGAATAAAACCGTCATTATCCATATTACAGAATGTACTAAAAACAATTAATGGATCTTAACAGTAAACAGGTTAAATCACAAAAAGACAAGTATCAATGTGTCACAGAAACATGTGACGACTTGTAGAAGTGATGAAGGCTATGTCTATGTAATTGGCTCGTTGTAAGAGGAAGGCTAGTTGTGTAAATATAAACTAAGTTTCAAGGTATACAATACAAATATCAACTTCAAATGTTCCATGTTTGTGAAACAATACAGAAAGGACATACAGTCGATTATGTGAGGGGTAGAGTAGTTAATAAACACCAAAGTTGAAATCCACACAAACTGTAAATTAAACTATAAGTCAATAACGGTAAAAATGTTGCATTTGAAGTCTAGAGTTTTAAAAAATCATCAACGTAACAATGACAAAAAGTTGATTCACATAATTTCAACAGCTTTTATTCGAGAAAACCAGGGAGCAATGGTAAGCATATAGCCATACACTAACCCGCCAGTAGTTGCTGTTGCAGGCTGACCAGCTGCATCATTTCTCTTGATATCAGCTAACACTTTATCTAAATCTTCATCTTCAAAGGCAAAATACACAGGATACTGTAAAACAGAAAATTAATTAAAAAACAAGATATAAATAGAATGAAACACTGTAATAATATTAACTGATCTAATTTATATGCACCATATAAATACTAGTGACGAATCAAAACTGCTAGCGAGCTCTTTAAGCACCATATCTAGATACTGTACTGTTTCGTACTTAAAATCATACATGAACTACACCTCAGTATCAACTGCTATAAGTAGATTACAGAAACGAGTGCCAATTGAAACCTAGTTGGAGAATAGAAGCTAAGGGGAATTATGAACATAAAGAGAAGGGGAAAGGGGTACACAGGCGCATGCTAAAAATAATACTAGTTATGCATAAAAATGTGCACTCACATTGATAGTAGCATGTATTAGCTTCTGCTCTAAATCAACCAACTGTTTCTTCAAATTCTCCTTATCAAAACTATCATCATGTCCACCAACAGTTTCACTCCTCTCAGGACGAAGAATTTGAGGAAGTAGAAGTAGTAAGCCCCCCAAAGGCTTTCCCTGTTCGATGTATTCTGCCATATCGTCAACAATAGTTAAACACTGGATCAGATTATTATAAAAGATACATAAACCCCAAATTTGATACATAAAAACTGAATTCCGGTACGTTAAATTTTCAAACACACAGTCCTTTAAGCACAATCCGGGTAAAATAAGATCCAATTTGTGGGTGAATAGGCACCATTGATATGATAGTATAAAAGATGTGTGTTCACAAGTGTTTGGATGTGCTTATAATCCTACCCATATTTTGAAGCAAATCTTGAGTTTTTATAACTGTCACAATTCCCAAGCCACTAAAATGACAATGTCATTCACAATTTTCATAAAAGTAGTAGCAAGGTGAGTATTTAAGTAATTTGGTTCCATCAAATGTACTCTTTTGAACTTGAACCTTGTTTCAATATCTAACACTTATCCAAAAAAGAAATACATGTCATCTTTGAATTTGTTCCTGAAAGTTCACTGTTACTAGTTGATGCAGCATTTTTAACGAAGCCCTGCCCAGTACTATGTTAAACACACTAGAAATTGCATCCTTCTGAGAAGTGAAGTCAAAGTTGGGTCCTAAATTGTTTTATATCCTTCTTCTAGTAATTATTATTATACTACAACAACCCTAGCTGCTTTCCTCCTCTACTTGATCAAATGTTAATGCTGTCAGTTGTGCAAAAACAATGTCATGCACGTTCGTAACTGCAGTAACCGCGAAACACTGTCTTAAGCTTATTAAAGAAAGTTGGTTGGTTGGTTGCATATCAATTGTGATGCCGCACTACATTTTAATAAACCTCAAAGCTGAAACAAAAATTACTTTCATCTTGGTCTGTAATTAGTTGTTGGCCAAACTCCCATACCAAAAGCTCCTTCCTAAATCTTAAGAGCAATTAAGTTGGCATGAAATCGTAGATCTTACTGTTCAATTATTAGTATATGCAGAGATAGAGAGCTGTAGACAAGAATTCAATTGCAGCATATTTTATATGATCCAAATTTGATCTTGTAAAATACTAGTAACCAACGTGACATTTTCGTCTGGCTTTGATCAAACTATTTTTGTAAGTAAACTGCTAGGTTGGTGATGTAATCCTCAAAAAGTAGCATACAAATCAAGCTAAGCAGTCGAATCCAATAAGATAACCGCTTAAACAACTGGAATCAAATCGGAGTTGGTTTGTATCTAAAGAAAGACGATGGAATGAGGTAACAGCAACACAATTAGTCAAAATAAAGATATCTATATAAAGTCTAACACATTAGAAAAGACATCAACAGGTAACAAAAAAAGAAATTAATTATACCGTGAATGAAAGAAGTATGATTGAGTTCAGTTAAAGGCAAGACAAGAACAAACTAGGCACCATTGATATTGACATGATAGTATAAAAAACAGTTATTCGCATACATTTGCTAGCTTTCTAGGCTTCAAAAGAATCAAATATGACACACAGCTACCTTTTCCTGCCTTAGAAGCAGTATCCTGCTAGTTGCTGCTTAAATGCGTTTATAATCCTATCCATATTTTGAAGCAAATCCTGAGATTTCACAACTCTCACAATCCCCTATCACACTAAAATGACAATGTGATTCACAGTTTGGCAACTACTTTTCATAAAACGTACTCCTTTGGACTAGAAAATCCTTGAATACCTAACATTTCCATTAGCATTCAGAAACCGAAGTTGAGTGCGACTAGTTGATGCAGCATGGTTTCTTCTAATAAAAGAAGCAATTTCAATGCTTTTAAACACACGCATCCTTCAAAATAGTGAAGTTAAAGCTGGGTGGTCCTAAATTGTTTTATATCCATTATAGTTATTTTATTATACTACAACCCCAGCCGCTTTCCTCTACTCCAACTGATAATCCCAGTTATGCAAAAAACAACTAATAATAATATAAGTAAAAGTAAATGAAAATGAAAATAATAATAAATATTATTATACCGTTGATGAAGGAAGTGTGATGGTTGAGTTCAGTTAAGGGCAAGACAAGAACAGCACGTGACAAATCAGTTGAAGAAGAAAGAAGGGAAGAAGAGGCGGCGTGATGATTGAGAGATGCGAGACGAGATCCGAAAGGAGATCCGGCTATATCATACTGGATCAATCTGTACACATCAACTACTACTGTTGACGCATCACACAGCTCAACACACGCGATTAGTATTAATACAGCTGTCATCATCTGATACATCCATGATGATGATGATGATGATTCCATCATTCTGATTCTGATTTGATTGATTGATTGATGGAAACTACGAGGCGGTCTTGTCTCTCTTTATGTGTTTCTTCAACTACTACTCTCCCTTTTACCTAGGGTTTATTTATTTTTATTTTTTTATTTATTTATTTATTTAACGGGATGACGTCACTTGCTGCTTCTCAAACTTAATACAGTAAGGGCCTGTTTGTTTAGTTTTTTTATTAAGTCCTGTTAAATTAAAGTGTCTGTCTGGATACATGCTGTCTGTTTGTAGATGAATAAATGGTTGTTTGTTTTGTGTGCTGAATAAAGTGTCTGAATTAGAAACAATTACTGTTATACCCTTTTTTATATGAAATAAGTGATGAATAAAAAATGTTGTTTGAAATGCTCTTTAACCAACATAATGCAAACAATTGATAAATACATGAAAATATACATCTCATATGACATAATAATATTAAATAGGACCAAAACCGACATTAAAAAGTTGATGATAATTATAAAACAAGTTTCTCGAGCTAATTAAACGTGATATTTAAGAACAAATCTTAAATTCAAACATTTGCAGATAACTGATTTGCATCTCATCACGAAAAGAAGCATATATTTGCGTGCTTTGAGTACCCACTGTGAACCATTTGTTCTTCTTCTCCGCTTCCTTCTGGTTTGTTCTTCATTGTTAGTTATAGGTATCCTCCTCGCTCTCCGCAAAATAACACATCTTCAATATTAAATTTCCGTATAAAGTTGTGTATAGCAAACAAGCAATTACAACGTCTCTTTGTTGTCGAAATTTAAAAGGTGCCATCTGTTTTAGGATCGGAATCTTGCCTTCAAGACTCCGTAAGACCGTTCAATAACATTTCTGAGTTGTGCATGTGCATGATTGAATTTCTCTTCTTTAGTTAATGCCCGCCGACGTCGAAAATCTGCTAGCCAATATCTTGTGTTACGGATATGGAGCCAAAAATCCACGTGTATTTGCATATGCCGCATCACAAAGATAATACTTATCTGCAATTAATTAATACGAAAAGTAAAGAAATACTATTTGGGGATAACCTGAGACATGTAGCTTTCTTAATTGTATTATTTTTCAAAACTGTGTTTTATTCTACATAATATGCTTATTTGTGGCGTAGATATTTTTTGGTTTGCAACAATAATTAAAACAATTATACCTTGTTGAGGAAACGGAAAGCCAGAAGTCGGCGGTTAAATACAACTTCCGTTAATATCCCTAGAATCATGAGCGATACCTTCCCATTCCGCCCAAAGCAAATGTAAATATCATTATTGAAATCCAAAATTCCTAACACATTTTGGTAGCAACGACTCACTCACGTCTTCCATCGATAAGCTGTTTGTTGACTCGCCAGGCACAATTGCATGCACAAGAGTTCCATCTAGCCGCACCTATTGCTCCTTCTTATTATGAGAAAAATATATATTACATCTTAACAGTAGGAGGGGATGATGGATTGCTACAGGAAAAGTTGAACTTGATTCATCTTGGAATGTCCATTGGATTTTTATCTACTGTTGATTGATTGCATTTTATGGTACCTCTTTTNCTATCATCATGTCCACCAACAGTTTCACTCCTCTCAGGACGAAGAATTTGAGGAAGTAAAAGTAGTAAGCCCCCCAAAGGCTTTCCCTGTTCGATGTATTCTGCCATATCGTCAACAATAGTTAAGCACTGGATCAGATTATTATAAAAGATACATAGACCCCCCAAACTTGATACATAAAAACTGAATTCCAGTATCTTAAATTTTCAAACACACAGTCCTTTAAGCACAATCCGGGTAAAATAAGATCCAATTTGTGGGTGAATAGGCACCATTGATATGATAGTATAAAAGATGTGTGTTCACAAGTGTTTGGATGTGCTTATAATCCTACCCATATTTTGAAGCAAATCTTGAGTTTTTATAACTGTCACAATTCCCAAGCCACTAAACTGACAATGTCATTCACAATTTTCAAAAAAGCAGTAGCAAGGTTAGTATTTAAGTAATTTGGTTCCATCAAATGTACTCTTTTGAACTTGAACCTTGCTTCAATATCTAACACTTATCCAAAAAAGGAATACATGTCATCTTTGAATTTGTTCCTGAAAGTTCACTGTTACTAGTTGATGCAGCATTTTTAACGAAGCCCTGCCCAGTACTATGTTAAACACACTAGAAATTGCATCCTTCTGAGAAGTGAAGTCAAAGTTGGGTCCTAAATTGTTTTATATCCTTCTTCCAGTAATTATTATTATACTACAACAACCCTAGCTGCTTTCCTCCTCTACTTGATCAAATGTTAATGCTGTCAGTTGTGCAAAAACAATGCCATGCACGTTCGTAACTGCAGTAACCGCGAAACACTGTCTTAAGCTTATTAAAGAAAGTTGGTTGGTTGGTTGCATATCAATTATGATGCCTCACTACATTTTAATAAACCTCAAAGCTGAAACACAAAATTACTTTCATCTTGGTCTGTAATTAGTTGTTGGCCAAACTCCCATACCAAAAGCTCCTTCCTAAATCTTAAGAGCAATTAAGTTGGCATGAAATCGTAGATCTTACTGTTCAATTATTAGTATATGCAGAGATAGAGAGCTGTAGACAAGAATTCAATTGCAGCATATTTTATATGATCCAAATTTGATCTTGTAAAATACTAGTAACCAACGTGACATTTTCGTCTGGCTTTGATCAAACTATTTATGTAAGTAAACTACTAGTTGGTGAATTTCATCTTGAGAAAACACCAAATCTAATCCTTAAAAAGTAGCATACAAATCAAGCTAATCCAATAAGATAACTGCTTAAACAACTGGAATCAAATCGGAGTTGGTTTGTATCTAAAGAAAGACGATGGAATGAGGTAACAGCAACACAATTAGTCAAAATAAAGATATCTATATAAAGTCAACAACACATTAGAAAAGACATCAACAGGTAACAAAAAAAGAAATTAATTATACCGTGAATGAAAGAAGTATGATTGAGTTCAGTTAAAGGCAAGACAAGAGCAAACTAGGCACCATTAATATTGATTTGATAGTATAAAAAACAGTTATTCGCATACATTTGCTAGCTTTCTAGGCTTCAAAAGAATCAAATATGACACACAGCTACCTTTTCCTGCCTTAGAAGCAGTATCCTGCTAGTTGCTGCTTAAATGCGTTTATAATCCTATCCATATTTTGAAGCAAATCCTGAGATTTCACAACTCTCCCAATCCCCTATCACACTAAAATGACAATGTGGATTCACAGTTTGGCAACTAGTTTTCATAAAACGTACTCCTTTGGACATTTCCATTAGCATTCAGAAACCGAAGTTGAGTGCTACTAGTTGATGCAGCATAACAAGATGGTTTCTTGTAATCCTAAATGCTGATGCAAATAAAATCCTACGATAAAGTCTCATCTTGTAGCAAACAACATTTTGAAGAATGAAGTGTTGCTTGGATTGTATAAGGTATTTGTTGTTAATCAATTACTCTCCTACTAGTATTCATTCATTCATGATTAACAATAATAATAATAAAGTCAAGTCAACAACAACAACAGCAGTAAGTAAAAGTAAAAGTAAAAGTAAATGAAAATGAAGAAAATAATAATAAATTATACCGTTGATGAAGGAAGTGTGATGGTTGAGTTCAGTTAAGGGCAAGACAAGAACAGCACGTGACAAATCAGTTGAAGAAGAAAGAAGGGAAGAAGAGGCGGCGTGATGATTGAGAGAAGCGAGACGAGATCCGAAAGGAGATCCGGCTATATCATACTGGATCAGTCTGTACACATCAACTACTACTGTTGACGCATCACACAGCTCAACACACGCGATTAGTATTAATACAGCTGTCATCATCTGATACATCCATGATGATGATGATGATGATTCCATCATTCTGATTCTGATTGGATTGATTGATGGAAACTACGAGGCGGTCTTGTCTCTCTTTATGTGTTTCTTCAACTACTACTCTCCCTTTTTACCTAGGGTTTATTTTTTTATTTTATTTTCTTTTTATTTATTTTTTTCCAAGTATTCTAGATCTGGTAAAAAGTAGAAACTAAAGATGAAATAATCAATTAGCATATACCATTATGTTGTTGACCAATTGTTTTCATTTCAAACCACATGGACTATTCATGTAATTCTTCTATAATCACCTTTACTCGCCCAACCACTATTTATCTGCCTTTCAATCGACCGATACTTAATACCTCTGACTTAAAAGATTTAAAAGATACACATTAACTTTTAAAACATTTTCAACCTAATTTATAATCACTTTACACCTTCCTTTCAACCTAATTTATATACAAAAACCTAACAACACCTAATTCTTCCGCCTCCTTTCTCAAGCGCTATTGCATCCATCAAATAAATAAATCTTCACCTCTTTTTTAACCTACACAACATCTGCCGAAACATAAAGTTAACCCGTATATAGCTATCCAGCTAAATAAATTGATACAGGGAGTAATAGTGTATATATACATATCTATATAGTAAACATGATAATATTTGGTAAGTTATGTACAATATTATAATAGTTATTAAAGTTCCAATTTCAGTAGTATTATATGATATATGTTATTGTTCTTTCCATTCGTGACACAAACACTGTGATCGTCAGCGGTTGTTTGCCGCAAGTGTTTGTAAATACCATTGAATACAATACATTCATGTTAATTCTGCGCCATTTACTCGACACCATATCTTTGTTTCGATTGGGACCGCCAGAAAGATTGTTGAAAATGATAACAACCTGGTTCCAAAAAGTGTATGCATCGTGTAGGTAAGGATCTTCATGAACTGCAACCCAAGATTGAGCTAGCAAGATTTCTTCTTCTACTGACCAACGATTAGTCATTTCGAATGTTTGAAGTTTGAAAAAAACTTGTAAATTGGTATGCTATTTATAGCCGTTTAAAACAATAGGAGCGGGATAAATATTTGAAATTCAAATTCAAATAGGAGCGGGATAATATTTAAAATTCAAATTAAAATATGAGCGGGATAAATATTTAAAATTCAAATTCGAATATGAGCCGGGACCTATATATTTAATGTAATATAGTGTTTTGAATGTTTAATTAATGAAATTGTTGAGGGTGAAATTTGTAAATTTGTAAAAGTGGTGTTATTTGGTGTTTATGATTTCCATATGGTGTTTTTTTTTGGTGTTATGTTATTTGGTGTTGGACGATGATGTGGCGCTGATGTGGCACCAAAACCTTGTGTTAACATGTTAACACTCCGCATGCTCTAAACACTTTCCTCAATTCTCATGAACGATATAGCCTAAAAATTATGAGCAATCACTAGAGACGGTAAGGCACTTCACATTCCGCTCATTGCTGAGAAAGAATTAGAACTGCTTATGATAGACACATTGCACTTTATTGGTGACCCTGCTCAACATAACCTCAACACTATCAGTAGTGGTGGCGCCAAGTGAGCTAGCAAAGCACAGGGAGAACAAAAAAGGCTTTAGCAATTGACAACACCATATGATGAATCATTAGCAACTGGAAGACGATGATGATAATGATGAGGATGAGATAATGGCGCATGATGATCATCACACGTCCCTTTTTTTAAGTGTGAGCCCCACAGATGACTCTAGTACTGAGTCGGATTCTAGCGATGAAGATTCGTCATAATCCAATCTAACCAGCGAGACTTTATTACCATATCGTCATAATCCAATTCTAACCAGCAAGACTTTATTACCATATCACCAAATGTGGTAAAATGGGTGGGTCGGCACTCGGCATGTTTGGAAACGGGTCCATACAAGTAAATTTTGGGGTATAGGCAAGGTTGTGTTGCTCCAAAACACTTTTGCTACAAAATTCTAAAAGGAATATGTGTCTGAAATATAAGATTAAGATAATTATCTAGGTTTTTAGTAAAACGATTATACGGAGGGTTTGATGCATTAGAAATGTAGTTTAAGAGACTTTGTTTTTGTTTTTCTTTTTTAGCCTAATTTCTAAATGCTAAATTACTTAAAATTGGAGGGTCAAGTCAAACCTTGTGGTGACTGGCATTTGGCCTTTTTAAGGTTTGTGTGAACATCTGGATGAGTAAGGTATTTTACACCATCCTTATTATAGGAAACATTCTACTAGTGACATGATCTTCCTTTGGGCCAAGATTATGCTTACTTTATTAGATTCATGGATTAAAGCATTAAATTAAGGCAATCAATGAATTTCCCATAATATTATTGTACATGACCTATCTGTTGCATCAATTTAACCCATTTTTTGTAGCCTGCATAAATAGAACTTTTTCTAGTGTCTAAAACTCGAATGGCTTCTCATTATCATATCTGATTACCAAGGAAAGCCTACGATGCTCGGGTTCCAATTCTTTCCTTTCTTTTTTGTT
>LBNU01005358.1:103270-118112 GCA_014162995.1 Artemisia annua | reverse complement strand
GGGGGGGGGGGGGGGGGGGGGGGGGGGGGGGTGTTTGTTTTAGCTTTTATTTAAGTGGCTTATCAGCTTTTATAACTTGAATAAGCTAATTTTAGTGTTTTAGATAAGCTTATAAGCTTGAGGTAAGATAAGTGGGTTCATAAGCTCCTCCTATGTCTGTATTATTATGATCATAAGCTAATCCAAACGCTTAACATAAGCTTAGCTTACTCATTATAAACCATAAACTAGTAATTGAAAATGCAAGAGAAGCACACTCCCAAAAATAGTATCTACATTTAACTGATAAAGGAAGGATGTTGAGCAAAAAAAGCGTACCAGGTCCATGAAAACAAACTGGGAACCATCCTTGTAGGTGAATTGTTTGGTCTCTTTAGATATATTTGCAGGTTCAATCTAATATATATATACATATATAAAAAAGGAAGATATGTTTCCAATTAATTAATTAATTAATTAAAAGCATTAAAAAAAAAAAAAAAAAAAAAAAAAAACCTTGCTGCCAGCACGGAAGGTTTTTTCGACAGAGTTGCCGGTGATGTGATTCTTGAGAGTGGTGCGGACATAGGCAGCACCTTTACCAGGCTTCACATGAAGAAACTCTGTTGCATTCATACCCACTAGGAAATTAATTAGTAGTAATGTATAATAATAATGAATAATAATAAATAAATAAATAAATAAAGAATTGAAGTGAAAGTAAAAGAAAGGTACCAATAACTTTCCAAGGAGAGCCATCGACCTCAACGTTGGAGCCGACTTTTATATCATTACTTGAAAATGCATATATCCTCCCCCCTCCTCCTGTTTATATTTCATTTCATTTCATTTCATTTAATGGAGTATTAATTAATTAAACCCATAAAGATAAAATATAAATAAAGAAAGAAAGAAAGGATTAGTACGTACTTTGGAAATGACGGCGTCGTTGGGTAGTTGGAAGAAAGGTCGATGATGATGATGATTTGTTTGAAATTGAAATTGAATATTGGTGGTGGTGCAGTGACGATGAGAAAGATAACAGCTTGAATGCTGCTGTTGTAACGCTCGACGACATTATTAATTTTCAAATTTATTTTCACACAAGAAAGAATTGAGAGGAGAAGAGACCAGTTAGTCAGTCACTTGGAGGAGGATAAGAAGAAGGGGCTTTTTCTTTTCCTTATTTCACTTTTATTTCCTTTTTTCTTCTATTTCCTTTTCCAAAATCATACTATTTTACCTACTTTACTTGCTCATTTAAACAAAATTATTACTACTATCAATAAGTTTATAAACTTGTCTAAAAACTTGTAAACCGTAGCCAACTTTCATTTCAAGCTTGTGTGACGTCAAGAGGTCTTTTCATAATTTAATATATTTGAATTATGTGACATATTTATAAAACTTAAAAATGTTTGTATATGGTGGAGAAAGATATATAAAACAAAAAGGTTTCTAAATTAATGACATAACACAATTATAAATCTTTAGAAAGATTTATCATAGCATATGCCTTTTAGATTTTTATCTTTAGCATAATCACTTAATTCACAAATTTAACTACTCCAAACCAATTAAACATTTATAACTTTTAAACATAGGCTATAAACAACAAAATTCCAGTTTGTCTAAAAAGTGCTCTCAGTACACTCTTTATTAAACTTAAACTTTCTTTATACACATTAATTAAATTCATAAAGTACCATGAACAAATCTAAATTTTAATTTAATACCCTAAACTCAAATTTTCCTTTTAAGAATCACATTAAACCTTACCCATCATTTCAAATTTACATCAATTAAAATAGTAATTGCATCTTATTGCTTAACATAACAAATTTATAATCTTTCATAAAATACATACGCTATTTTTGCCACATCATTTTTCTCATAAAACACATACACAATTTGTTTTAATCTCTCTTCAAACTGATCAGAAAGAAAATGTCCCAAAAGCTGGAATTTTTATGTATAAGAAACTAAAATTTAGGCCCGTCCGACAAACGGGCTAGTTGCCATAAATTTGAAGGGTAAAAATGAATAACTTGCATAAATCCATGATACAAACATATCTTCCTTAACAATACTATAAAAGTATCAAATACAAAATGTTATTGTGTATGTGACATGTTACACCACACATACTATAGAAATTATAATAACTAAGCTTGCATAACTACCGCTAGAACCCAACCTTTAAAACTTTATATCTTATTATTATTGAGTGATGATTTACATGCCTAATTTTATGCATAAAAAATCACTTTAACAAGATTAATGATAAGTTTGATAAGAAATAAATTATACAATTCATGCAAGAATGATTGGATTCGGGACATGAGTTAATCATTCAAATCATTTCCCCATTATTAGTATCAATTAGTTTGGGCTTGTTTTTGTTACTTGTTTTATATATGCTTTATCTATGTATGTATGTATTGTCTGTTTAGTTATCTCCTTCTATTGCAACACTTTACAATGGCAATGTCGTTGACTTAGTAATGGGTGGTTTGAGTATGTTCTATCTCTAACGGGTAAATTAAAAATTCGCTTAAAAAAAACACATCCGATAGACACCTAGTTTCTTTTTAATGCATATACATATTGTTTTTTATTCAAATATTGATTTGTGATTTGTCAACCAAAAAAAATGAAAAAAATATATGTATATATGTAATATTTATCATATATTCGACACGTCAATTATTTTAAAGAAAAATACATTTTTGAACAACCCATTTTGCCACTTCTTTTGCCATTTTCCTTAAAAGACATCCCCACATAGAAGAAATGAATCGAGATTTAATGATAAATTTCATCTTAACGGTTTGGGTTGTTTGTGATAAAGAATCACATAGATCCATGATGTGGATATTGGGTTATCACATATAGGATGTTGATGATGATGGAGAGACCATTTATCAGTCAATATCCACATCATCAATCTGTGTGATGTTTTGCCACAAACCACCCAAACTATTAAGATAAAGGGGGCTTTTCTTCCTCATTGTTTCTTAAATCGTAGTTTAATGCTGAGCTTAATATACTTTGGACCAAACTGAACCGACAAACCGGCCAGATTGGACCGGACGTATTTCAGTCCGATCATCGGTCCATCTTTTTCATCAATTGCAGTCTTCAGTCCAGTTTTATGCAAAACCTGTCAATATGCTTTGTTGGACCGAACCGAACACATTTCGGTCTGGTCTTTGGTCCGTTGTTTGGGCCAAATCGATTTTCTAACATACATTAATATTCAAAATAACCACTTAATTCTGAATTTAACTACTCTTAACCATCTAAATATATCACCTTTATTGCATGTTTTTAATTCTTAAAAGCCAATTAAAACATAACAAATTTATAATATTTCATAAAATACATACACAATTTCTGCCGCATCATTTTTCTCATAAAATATATACATTTTTTTTTTTTTATTATTATCTCTTTTCAAACTGATTGGTATGTTTATGTTTTGTGTTTGCCACTCTCGCATTCATCCTTATTAGAGAGGAGTGTACCGTCGTGCCATGGCTCCAACCCAAATTTTCTCGTGCCAACGACATCGAAGCTTGTGCCATCGCATTTGGCGCCAAACCCTCCAACCCACGTGGTACATTGAAGAAGAAGAAGAAGTTCGAATGTATTATTATTATTATTATTATTATTATTATTATTATTATTATTATTATTATTATTATTATTATTATTATTTATTTTTATTTTTTTATTATAAACCACCACTTTTATTATTATTATTATTATTATTATTATTATTATTATTATTATTATTATTATTATTATTATTTCACTTTAAACCTTCATATGAAAGTTTACATTAAAAGTCCTTGTTAGTATTTTTCTTGCAACATTTGTCCCTATTTTGTTTTCACTGTTATTCTTAAATTTTTCTTTTTTTTAATGTAATGTTTTTTTTTTTTTTTTTTTTTTTTTAAATTTTAATGATATTTAATTTAGTTAATTTGTGTATTTTTATTTATACAAATAAAAACAAAAAAAGCATTTTTTGGCCATGGCTTGACATGGCACGACGGTACCCGGCACTCTTACGCGGAAGGGTAACTGTTGTTCATAAACTTATAATTAGTACTTGGTATAACTAGTTAAAGTGTCTAAAAGTGACTATGCCATACTACAATGTTAACCTATATTTCTTACGTGTTAAGAAAAAGAGTAAAAATTATCTTCTGGCTAAAAAAACGTAAAAAAATCACATTCACATNTTTTTTTTTTTTTTTAATTTAATTTTTTTTTTTTTTTTTTTTTTTTTTAAATTTTAATGATATTTAATTTAGTTAATTTGTGTATTTTTATTTATACAAATAAAAACAAAAAAAGCATTTTTTGGCCATGGCTTGACATGGCACGACGGTACCCGGCACTCTTACGCGGAAGGGTAACTGTTGTTCATAAACTTATAATTAGTACTTGGTATAACTAGTTAAAGTGTCTAAAAGTGACTATGCCATACTACAATGTTAACCTATATTTCTTACGTGTTAAGAAAAAGAGTAAAAATTATCTTCTGGCTAAAAAAACGTAAAAAAATCACATTCACATTAAACGATAATTTGTGCTACCTTACACAAATTCACCAATTCTATCGATTATGAGTTGAAAAACAAAAAGCTAATTAT
Organism: Artemisia annua; assembly: GCA_014162995.1. Classification (NCBI taxonomy): domain Eukaryota; kingdom Viridiplantae; phylum Streptophyta; class Magnoliopsida; order Asterales; family Asteraceae; genus Artemisia; species Artemisia annua. The sequence continues at coordinate 113,469 of LBNU01005358.1, read as the reverse complement.
TGTTTTAACCACCAAAAATACGTATAACAACAAAAAAGAAAAAAAATCGTACACTGGTTAAAATACAATAGTAATTGCTAATCTATGACATTAACCATGTACCACAAATTTACTTCGTAAAAGATTTAGAGCTACAAAAAAAAGTATATTTTGTTTCATAATCTTTCATCCCAATTTAATGCAAACATATTTTTGTTTCATAATCTTCCAAACGTAAATAATCCAGTTTCTGGTTTCTCTTTTTCTTTTAAATCCGTCAATGCCATTCCTAAAAGTAAGAAATCCATTTTAAAATTTTCATGCATTAACATATTTCATATTTTCATAATATGTTAGGATTTCAAGATTATCTAAATGTATAAATGGAGAACAATATTTCAAATTTCCCACCCTTAGTTTGTAACACACAAAATGTTATATCGGACCCATTAGGGACCGTTACAGAATCGGGTCATTTTAGTGATGATTTTAGCACAATGCCTGAAACTCCACCTAAGTATACGGGCCACAGACGAGCCCGTTCTGAAGTTGTGACTCTACTTGATGATATTAGCTTTGATAGTGATCTTGGTTTTGTGGGTGGCTTTGATAATGAAGAAACAACCGCAACACAACGACTTGAGGAACATGTTTCTAGCTACGATGATAGGACGAGACTTGGTAAACATCTATGTAGTTTCTCTATGGATGGTTTTAATGCTTTTAATCCCGGAGAGATGTCTGCAAATGATCATGCTAAGAAATCAATGTCTGCTGATAAGCTTGCTGAGCTGTCTGATATTGATCCTAAGCGTGCAAAAAGGTATAGCTATGTTTATTGTTCCTTAGCCTTTTTTTCACTAGTACATGAGTTTGGTGCTATTTACGATTATGAAGGTATTTTGTATTAGGATATGGGCAAATAGGCAATCTGCTGCACGATCAAAGGAAAGAAAGATGAGATACATAGCTGAGCTTGAAAGGAAAGTTCAGACATTGCAAACAGAAGCAACGTCCTTGTCGGCTCAGCTGACCCTTTTGCAGGTTTGCCTATCCTCATACAATACTAGTCAAGCTCAAATGATATAAGTGCCATCCAATAACAAGAGTCTCATTTCTTTTCAAGAATGTCCATTTTGGCTATTCTTGTCTTAAATGAAATATATCTGAACTTGCAACAAATACAGATCCAAATACTATCTTTGACAGACCGTTTTATTGCAGTTGATTATGTGATTCTGATTACTTAATCCCTTACAAAATTTATGTCCAAACGGCCCCTTATTACATGCCTCCACTTTGTCTAGAACAGCACTGAACAGAAACAACTAGATATATTATGGGTTGACAACAATTCTATGATTTCCTTTTGGCTGTAATGTTTTCAGAGAGACGTACATGGTTTGACAGCTGAAAACAACGAACTCAAATTGCGTTTGCAAACCATGGAGCAACAAGGTTACATGCAACATTGTAAGTTGTTTAACAACGAACTCAGATTATATGATTTCTTAACGGACCTTAGGCCAACCTTCTTTCATGGTCATACTATCAGTTATATAATGAAATAACTTCATGTTGAAAATATAGTAAGAATAAGGACTTACCCTTATAGATCTAAAGTGATGGTTTTAGGCTTAAAATTTACTGTAATATACTGCAACAAGGAATGTGTTTGAAGATATTATAAACGAAAAAGTATGACAAAACATGGATTTGCTATAAAACGAAATAATCATATTATTTGCAGATATTTTCTTGTTAGAATCTGCAAGAAATTTAAGGGGGTGTTAAAAGGGTTGGGTCAGGCTGGATACCAGGTCAAAATGGGTTGGGTTAGGTGGCGGGTCAAAATGGCACACGTTGGCTGGGTGACGAGTCAAAATGAGCCGGGGTAATTTTTTTATCAATATAATTTAAGAAGATTAACGGCTTAAAAGTACACTTTTTGGCTACTTTCGACTCGTCTGACCCATTTCCATACCGGTTTGACCAGTCATAATAAAAACATAACCTGAATCCAGCCATTCTCAAGTAAATGGTAATAATTGTCGCCTTTTCTGAACTCACTGAACTGATACATCTCGATTTTGTGTGTTGTACATAGCTTTAAATGAAGCACTAAGGAAGGAGATACAACATCTAAAAGTAGTTACAGGCCAAAACCTCACAAATGGTGTACCAATGGTCGAATTCCGTCCATCATTTGGACCAAACCACCAGTTTCATCCCAACAACCAACCAACGTTAACGCCTCAGCAGATTCAGCAACTCCAGGTTCAGTCCCGAAACCAGCTACATCATCAGCATCCCTTTCAACAACAACAACTCCAACAATTTCAGCACCGAAATCATGGTTAAAAAACTTATTACCAAATTGGATGGCCTTGTGTAGATATCGACTTAGGTTCATCAATAGGGCAAGTATTTGATAACACCTCCCCAAAATGAGTACATATTTGACTTTTTGGGTGAAATAATGTTGTATAGCAGTTAATATATAGTAAGTGTATGAATAAAAGAGGTTCTAAAACAAATATGTACAGTAGGTTTTTTTATTCACTTGAACTATTTATTTGACCATAATGCACATAATTTGTCCAACACATTATTCATAATCTATCTGAACAGAATCTTTGGTCTAACTGGTACTAACAGTTCCTAGGATCAGATGTATATGAAAATCCCACTTTGTTATGCTATCTTCATTATCCTCAGAATGAAGCTTCCACTTTTATCAAAATTATGGTTACAAATCTTTGGTCTAATTTTATTTTCAGATTTGTTGTGACCATGCGTTGTAAAAGAAAATACCCCAAGTGCGTGAACCTCGAAATTATGGTTACATCACATAAATAAGTCAATAAGCAGGGTAAATAAGCTAATTTAAACACCCCGTAAAAATCATTGGTGTAAATCACGGTGCGTTAATTACTTGTTCATAATTAACAAGCTGATATTCATTTAAGAAGACAATGCCAAATTGACTAGTGAATGAACTACCTTACCCATTTTGAGCCGTGACACTTTTAAGAATATTGGTACTAGCTTTTTCCCACATTTAGAAACAAGGTAGTGGGCAGAGTACGTACTGTAAAAAAGAATGATAGAAGACAAAAAATAATACCTTTAATTTGGCTTTTTGGCACATGCATTGTTTTCGATCATGATGGGATTCCTCACAATCGAATCTGTAACATGGCACGTACCTATTGTATCTAGCTATCCAGTAAAAATAATGATCGAGAATGGTTGGTGTTGATAGCTTTAAACTTTATACATTTTCGCTTTTCACCTCATGTACAAATTAATATTCACCGTCCATTCCTCGAGCCTTCCCACCTCCCTAGCTAGCTTCTTTTTATATATATTCTTCACTCTCATTTCTCTGATCACTTATCTCCCCGGCCTCCTAATTCACATTCTTTTTCACCATTCATCAAATTTTCTCATCGATCAGAAGAACCTGTTCAAAAACATAAGCGTTCTTCCATCTGCCACCACTTAACTTATGGCTTTTGATTTCTTTCAGTCGATCCAGCTCTTCTTCTTGTCCTCGCCTGAATGTGGACTAGACTACTTTCATAATTAATAAAAGTATATTCATTGGTTTGATATCTCGAAGACCATTGCAGGAACACAGTCAAAATGGAGATATGCCAAACCATGTGCAGTTCCAAGAGCTATGTTAAAGCGTAGGTTCCAATCTAACAGTGGAGGTGGATGTATCTCGTGCAGAATGTCGTGTAAACTACCATTATTCATATATCAAACCATAATCTTTTCTCATCCAATATTCTTCCAATCTCACAAGGTTTCTGTGTCTCACCTTCCCAACAGTCTCGATCTCTCTAATCATGCTTGTGCTTCCTTCTTTGTCGCTTCCTCCAAACATAAGTTTCTTAACCGCATACACTCCATCTTGAGAACCCAATGAAGCAGGTCAAGAGTAAAAGTTCAGTGTTTTGGAAAGCGAACTGGACGGCTGGTTCAATTGGTTAAACCAGGCACCTGTTGAGTAAGTTGTGCAAACAGAAGCAACGTCCTTGTGGCTCAGCTGACCCTTTTGCAGGTTTGCCTATCCTCATACAATACTATTCAAGCTCAAATGAAATAAGTGCCTCTTTGTGAATCTTATTCGAGCGACAAGTGCCATCCAATAAGAAGAGTCTCGTTTCTTTTCAAGAATGTCCATTTTGGCAATTCGATCTTGTCTTAAATATAATACTATCTTTGACAGACCGTTTTATTACAGTTGATTATGTGATTCTGATAACTTAATCCCTTACAAAACTTACGTCCAAACGGCCCCTTATTACACGCCTCCACTTTGTTTTAAGTTTCTTGATATCTAGAACAGCACTCAACAGAAACAACTAGATATATTATATGGGTTGACAACAATTCCATGATTTCCTTTTGGGCGGCTGTAATGTTTTCAGAGAGACGTACATGGTTTGACAGCTGAAAACAACGAACTCAAATTGCGTTTGCAAACCATGGAGCAACAAGGTTACATACATGCAACATTGTAAGTTCTTTAACAACGAACTCAGATTATACGGTTTCTTAACCGACCTTAGGCCAACCTTCTTTCATGGTCACACTATCAGTTATATAATGAAATAACTTCATGTTGAAAATATAGTAACAATAAGGACTTACCCTTATAGATCTAAAGTGATGGTTTTAGGCTTAAAATTTACTGTAATATACTGCAACAAGGAATGTGTTTGAAGATATTTTAAACGAAAAAGTCTGACAAAACATGGATTCTCTATAAAACGAAATAATCATATTATTTGCAGACATTTTCTTCTTAGAATCTGCAAGAAATTTAAGGGGGTGTTAAAAGGGTTGGGTCAGGCTGGATACCAGGTCAAAATTTAAGGTGACGGGTCAAAATGGTTAGGCTGGGTAACGGGTCAAAATGGCACACGTTGGCTAGGTGACGAGTCAAAATGAGCCAGGATAAATTTTTATCAATATAATTTAAGAAGATTAACGGCTTAAAAGTACACTTTTTGGCTACTTTCGACTCGTCTGACCCATTTCCATACCGGTTTGACCAGTCATAATAAAAACATAACCTGAATCAAGGCATTCTCAAGTAAATGGTAATAATTGTCGCCTTTTCTGAACTCACTGAACTGATACATCTTGATTTGTGTGTTGTACATAGCTTTAAATGAAGCACTAAGAAAGGAGATACAACATCTAAAAGTAGTTACAGGTCAAAACCTCGCAAATTGTGTACCAATGGTCGAATTCCGTCCATCATTTGGGCCAAACCACCAGTTTCATCCCAACAACCAAACAATGTTAACGCCTCAGCAGATTCAGCAACTCCAGGTTCAGTCCCGAAACCAGCAACATCATCAACAATTTCAGCAACAGCAACAACGCCACCAATTTCCTCAGCAACAGCACCAAAATCATGGTTCATCAATAGGGCAAGTATTTGATAACACCTCCCCAAAATGAGTACATATTTGACTTTTTGGGTGAAATATTGTTGTATAGCAGTTAATATATAGTAAATGTGTTAAAATATTTTTGACTAGTCCACCATGGCTACAAAAGTTATATCAACTGGTGCAAGTCCTTGATTGACCATATTCTTAAAAATTTCAATCGCTTGGTCAGCTCATCTATGCATCGCGTTCCATGTAGCTAAAATTTTCGTTTCACATTCTTGAATACTGTTTTTGCAGCTTCTATGTCTCCACATTGAGCATACATATCAATAAGACTGGTATAATTAGGCGAGTCATGAAAGTTGTTAATATAAGCATGGATCCATTTCCCGATATCAAGCGCACCCATGTGGCACAAGCTGGTAGACTTGATTAGGTTCGTAATTAGATTCCAGCATTGCTCTAAACAGGTCTGAAGATTCTTTACAAGATCGAGTGTCTATGCCTATCATAACATTCCACGTTCGCATTACTTACATTATCAAACAAGCTTCTAGCTTTATCCAACTCGCCACATATCGAGTACAAGACCATTAACAACCCGGACATTTGAACTAAGTTGATGGTTCATAAATATAAGTACTGGTTCGTTCACCTATCCCCAATTGAGCACAAGCAGATAGATATATCTCAGTTAAAAAACCCAATCGCCTCATCAAACCATCCCGATAGATATATGATATATCTCAGTTATATGAGGTTGCAAATAACTAGATGAGGCAATTTCAACCCATTTACTTAAAAATGGGTTGAATCAAATTTTGTGTAAAAAGGATTAGTTGACTCATAATCAATCAGCAAACAATTTTTCAATATGTTAAGTACTAAATGGTCACATTGTAGATTAGAAAATCAATAGAAGTTGATAAAATATGTTTCTGCAGAATTTGATGAAGCAGCAATTAAAAATCATCAGAATCGTATTACATTCCAACACTAAGACGCTTGCTTTCGTTTTTAACAATAACATGGTATTCATGCCCTTGAGCTATTATAAATAATAGTATCATGCTAGTAGTAAATAAGAATCCGTCAGCATTATAGTTTAATCATGAATTATAAATTTAACAAAACGAACAATACGACATTAGTGTATCGGCAAAATGACTTTGTAGTCGGTCAATCATTTACTCTACTCATTTTGCCAAAACCAAGACTAGAAAGCAAGGAAAACAAACTCGTCAACAGCAGGAGTCTCATCAATCTTTTTCAAAGCCTTTTTGCTCGGTTTCTCATCAACTCCAATCACCATAAGCGCTTGTTTTCTTTGTGCACTCCAACCGAAACTCATATAAGTAATATTCACATTTTCTTCATCATCCAATATGCTTGAAACACTTGTAATGATATTAGGTTGATGAGGGGCTTGTCTACAAAGTAAAATGTTTCCTTCCAAACTCACATCCACATCCAAATCACCTACTTTTGTCAAATGTGGGACCCCATCCTTCACCCTCCCTTCTACTTTTATTTCACCAGCAAGACGTGACTCGACATCAGCAATTTCGACTTTTATGATTTCGAGTGGCTTGTCAGATGATCCGTCTACACAGATACCTTTGGCGACCATAGCATCGACTAACGGGGTATCGAAATCATCTGTTGCTCTTGAGGCTGTGTATGTTATCTTTACAGATCCTAAACCACTTCCATCTGCTACTAACTGTAGGGCTAACTTATGGAGCTTTTTAGCAAGTGTAACATACGGTGTCAGTTAAGTACCTGCAGCGAACATCAAAATGAATAACGTCACTAAAAAGTTTTGACAAGTTATGTAATCTCCCATTTCAAAATAAACTACAGACAGATATGTTGATAGAAATGATATATAGGACACTTAAGTCTCGAGAGACAAAAGATGCATTGTTTTTCCTAGCGGATTTTATTTTAGGCATTACGGGTCAGCAGCCAGCAGGTGACGATTTGATGGTGGTACACAACAGTTTCAACCAATTTACATAAAAATGGGTCATTTTATATCAGATGGGTCAAATGTTTAGGTAACAAGGAAACGGGTCGAACATGCCTAAACTATCCAAAAGTTTGTTTCTAATATATATAGACTGCCTCAAATCATTTATAAAATTATTCTTGTGAAATCAATGATTTGTACTCGCGCATTAGTTTCTAATAATGTATTCTGAAAAATCTGTTTTAACCAGTTACTTAGACTAACCAAACTACATATATTGGTAAAAATAATTAATGCAGAAGCTGCCCATTTTTTAATGATATCATTTTTGTATAGAATGAAAAAACAAACAGACAAAAGTGTTTGGAAAAAAGATTCATAAATCAAATAATTTATAGCAGATTAAAAGTTAAGCTTCAAGTAGTATTACCTCTGCAGTAAACGTTGGACGAGTGAGTGCCAAAACAGTACAACCACCATTTTCAACCCAAACATATCTTAGTGAGTGTATATTAAACACAAAAGTGGCAACAGCTTGCTCGCTAAAGGGACAATCACATAAAATTAGCTTTCTTAATTTTGGGCACCCTTTCGACAACTCCAGAAGTCCTGCATCAGACACTCCTTTACAATTGAGAAAGAGATATGTTAAATTATGACCATACTTCCCAATGTACCCAAGACCCACATCCGTCAATCCTTCATCACCAAGGATGAGAGTTAGCCTTTTGAGTTTGATGCAACCCTTTAGCATAGCTCGGATCCCATTGTCTATGCCGGCTTTCGTAAAAATTTTCATACGGAAATCACGAAGATTCTTCAAATGAGTTCCCACACACTCGATAGCTTCATTTGAAATATTTGAGAGTCTAACACTTAAATACTCCAAATTGATACATCCTTCAACCAGAGCAATGAGTCCCATGTGAGTCACATCCCCGTAGTGGGTAAGTTTGCGCAGTTTCTTGCAAACCCGACCAATAACTCGTAATCCCATGTCTCCACATACATCATCTGTATTTAGGACTTCCAAGTTGGGACACCTTTCAATCAAGAAACACTGGATATATTTTTCTGAGCCTGTAAGATTCAATTCCCGCAGTTGATTCGCATAAGGAAGTAGTGAAGAGAATGAAGTAACAGGCATGTGCCTAATACCTAAACTACGAATGCTTGGGGGAAACTTGAAACCAGTATAGTCCCCATCTTTGTCAAAAACAGCGCCATGAAAATCTTGCAACTTAACAGCATGGCTAAAGGCATCTCGTAAATGATTTAGAGGTTTTTGATTAACCTTCAAAGATACTAAAGAGTTGCTACATTTTTGTGCAACAAGTGTAAGAATTTCAACATCATAATTAACAAAAAGGAACAAATGTAAGGACTCAATGGGAGTGTTACGCAAAGCTAATTCACGTAACCATTCCCCAGTCTCCTCACCATCCACATCATTATATTCCAAACACAAAGTTCTCAAATCATTACAATACTCAGATATGTGCACTAATCCGTCCTCGGAAAACCCTTCACACTCGCAAATCTTCAAACTCCGTAAATCCTTACCTCGGGTTTTAGCCAACAGCGCGAGATGTTCATCAGAAACAACCAAACCACGGATATGAAGAGCTTTCAAACACTCAAACTTTGCACATATTTCGTTAATCCATGGGGTGACCGATATTTGTGGAAAATGAGCTCCCCCCTGGAGTGTTATTGTTAAGAAGTCAGGAGGTCCCTTGAGTGTTAAGGAGTCGATAAAAGGGAATCGCTTACTTAAAGTAGACGGGTTTAAGGCGTAATGCAGATGGACAGATAGGTGCTTACGGGTAATACAATCGAGTTGATAAAATCTACGGGAAACTAAAGAGATGGAGTTAAGGTCATCACCATTGTGTATAAAAGGTATAACACAGTCTAACACAGTCTCCATTGATCCTTTCATCATTTAAAAAGGGTCTGGGGGGCAAATTAAAAATAAAAAGCAAAGAAATTTTGGGCAAATTGAAAGACTTACGTACGATATAGATGAAGGTGGAGATCTGATTCATAAAACACCTTAACCCTTTTCTTTCATTTCTTTGGGATGTTTTTCGTTCAAGGATTTTACAAAGGGTGTTTTGTTCTTGTGTTTTTCGGATGTTTGTTTCTTTAGTTGTGTTTTGTTTGACTAGGTCAACAGCATCTCTAATTGTGTATAAGCTTTACCAATGTTTTGAAAACCGAGTTCGAAATCGACCTGGTCGAGTCACTGGACACCGGGTCAATCAGTTCGACCGATTCAATAGCCAGGTCAACCCGGTTTTTAAATTTGAAAAAAAATTAAATAAGTGATTCAAGTGTCATGTCACATTATTATCATTTATTTTTTTATGTGGTTATAGAAAAAAATTTTTTCATCGGCGGCGGTGGTGATAGGTTGTGCACTTTTGAAAAGATGGGACTAAACATGCAATTTGGCCAAATCACAGGGACTAAAAATGAAATTTACTATTATTGTAAAAAGAAAAAGGGTCAATTCTCAAAATAAGCCAAAAAATTTTCCAATTTCTCAAAATAAGCCAAAACGAATCTGTTTTCCCAATTTAGTCAAGTGCGATCGTGCGAATTTTATAAGGGCTTGACAAGTGTGGGGGACAAAAGTACATGCCAATCATTTGCAGGCCCACATTCGATCGTGCGATATTTGAATGTGCTAATGTGCGAAATTCTCCCCAAAGAATATTCCAACTTCACATTTGGACACGTGCAATGGAGAGAATTTCGCACATTAGCACATTCAAATATCGCACGATCGAATGTGGGCCTGCAAATGATTGGCATGTACTTTTGTC
>LBNU01005358.1:91858-103104 GCA_014162995.1 Artemisia annua | reverse complement strand
CAATCATTTGCAGGCCCACATTCGATCGTGCGATATTTGAATGTGCTAATGTGCGAAATTCTCCCCAAAGAATATTCCAACTTCACATTTGGACACGTGCAATGGAGAGAATTTCGCACATTAGCACATTCAAATATCGCACGATCGAATGTGGGCCTGCAAATGATTGGCATGTACTTTTGTCCCCCACACTTGTCAAGCAACGAGGGAGTTAGCACGATCGCACGATCGCACTTGACTAAATTGGGAAAACAGCTTCGTTTTGGCTTATTTTGGGAAATTGGAAAAATTTTTGGCTTATTTTGGGAATTGACCCGTTAAAACCATAAACCCCAACAACAACAAAAGAAAAGAGAAGAACCCTATCTATCCATTCCATTTCATTATGCTGTTGAGCGCAATTAAAGAAAGTAGTTGTTTATTATATAATAATCATAATATAAAAAGCCTTGCTACTACGACTAGTACTAGTACTAAATGTATGAATAGAGTAGTAGCAGCAGGAGTTAAAAGTGATGGTGAGGATGACGTCAGGAGTAGTGGGTCAGGCACAACGGCAAGGGGACGGAGGCTGTTGAAGATTCGAGAAGAGAAAAGGAAANGTTAGTACTACTAATTTGGTTGTGTTGAATTATATATATATTATATATAGGGTGTTGGAAAATGCAGCTAAGAATGATGTTGAACTAAGGAATGTTTTGGGCGATACCATTGGCAACCCCGACCAGATGCGTCAAAAGGTTGTTTACTAACTAGTAACTTTGTTGCTTTCACTATTCGTTCGTTTTACCCGGCTTATGGCCTTGTTTGACTTTGGAAAATCCGATAACCTCACTTATTGAAGCTTATGACCTTAAGCCAATAAGCTCTAAAAAGTGAGCTTATCGGCTTTTCCAAAATCAAATAACCGGTTAAATAAGCTAATCCAAACGCCCTATTGCACGCATATTAATTACTAGTTCTAGTATGTTTTACTTACACGCGTGATTAGTAACTAGTATGGAAAACTAATACTATGGCATTGCCTAAATTCAACAACTCCCCTGCGGTATTATTTTGCTAACTATGTCTGAGTTACTAAGTTTCTTTTAAACCCTTTAACTCTCTTTATATCAGCAGAAAAAACCTCATATCCGACTTTCACTATACAGTCATGTTAGTTATCCAACACACATTGTTTTGCCTTCTTATAGTGGCAATGACCCTGCGCGGGGTGTAATATATGTACTATTCCATTTAGGTGCTTCTTCTGTCTGTCTTTAATAGGTAAAAAAAGAACTTTTACATAATGTTTTGAGCAACCACTAAGTAATTCTTAATTGTTTCTTCTCTAGCTTCAATTTTACTCTCCCCTAAGGTAGGTGCAGGGGAGGTTTTTCTCCATAAACAATTTCAAATGGGGTAACCAACGAGCCCAATCAGTAGGTTTTTCAAAACACATACACCTCAAATATGCTTCTAACCACCTGTTCTGTTTGCGGATGGTATGAACTATGAAGTAGACATCTTTTGATCAATGCCCTGCAATTTAGTCCACTCAGAAAAATCTTGTCGCTATCATAGAAAATTGATTTAGGGAACCCATGCAATTTGACTATGTTATCTAGAATGCTTGAGTTGAGCCACAAGGGTGTTTAAGAGCCAAAAAGTGAGCATATTTGCTCAATCTATCAATGGATAGATCACCAAGATTGTATTTTTCCCTTTAGAAGAAGGAAGGCCTAAGCAATATCTTCCCAAATGCTTTGAGGCTGCAATAAGCCCCCTAGATCACTTTTGCACTTCTAAAATATTAGACATTCTTTAACGAACTTCTGAACATCTACCTTCAAATTGGGCCAATGAAATAAGCTCCTAGTTCTCTTTCTGTCACTCCTGAATGAGCAGAAGCATGCATCCAATTTGAGCAGTTGAGTCTTCAATGGTGGATGATTAGCAATTACTAACTTGTTTAAAACATGATGATTCTACAGGTTGAAGATAGGATACGCAAGAAGGGGAGAGACTTTCACAAGGCTAAAACAGGATCTGTTGTTGCTTTTAAGGTCACCTTTAGAGAGTAAGCAACTGCCCTACCCCTCTCTTTGTATATTTATTTATATTTCGGTCCTTTTCTTTACCAACTGAAAAGGGTACGCCATTGTTTTGATATGTGATTTTCAGCTTCAGTCCTGTTGGTTCCAATATATGGTTCAAGTTATATGGACCACCTTCTGATCGAGATGTTGACCTCATTGGCAGTGTATGTTGACTCTCCCCATCCTAAATTTTATTCGCCCAAATTGACAAGATGGTCATATTGTACTCTTCTCTTGTTATATTGTATATCGGCATTGCTTCTTTATAAAGGATATGAAGAATAAATAAAGCAATATGGCTTATCTATTTGACAGGTTATCCAGTCGTGGTATGTCATGGGACGTCTGGGTGCATATAATTCATCTAATTTGCAGGTAACAACATCACTTTGATGTCCTTTTCTGTCCCGTCAAGTTTAGAGCATAATTAGCTGTTGCAGTTAATTTCTATCTGGTTCTTTTCTAAATTTATTGGCTTTCATGAACGTGTCTCGTCAAAATTTATAGCCTTATAAATGTGGGAGTATATGAGCTAAGAAAGTTTTGATATTGTACATAACTACTTTTGTCTTATACTCTTATATCAGTATTCAAGGTCATAGATTACTAGAATTACATTGGTTGGCATCCAGTCAAAATGAATAAAGAATTATACAGTGTTATATCTGAAAAGCAAAATCATGGCCATTTATATCCGATATTAGAACGTTAAACATAAAATTTACTTTCTGATGTAGCGGTGCTGAAAGTGGTTTTTCATACTGCAGTTGGCAAATACATCGATGGAATACAATCCTCTCTATGACGCGGATAAGGGCTTCAATGTGATGCCGTCATCATTCCATGATGTCGGTGATGTTGAGTTTCAAGACAATTGGGGACGGGTTTGGTATAAAACTAGACATAACTTAATTTTATTTCTGCTGGATTTCATTACATTCCTCTTTTAGATAAACATCACAACCTTTGAATGTCGAACAGGGTAGACATTGGTACCTCTGATTACTTTGCTCTTGATGTCCTGCTCAACTGCCTCACGGTATTGAGTTCAGAGTAAGCATCTTCTTCTGTATTTTTCGATCCATAATCTTTTAGGTTGCAATTCCGAACCTATTACTTATAAATCTGTTGATTTGGGTTTTGTCAAACCAAAAAGTTTCGGCGAAAGGTGAACTGATCAGATACTACCTTCTATTCACAACTAGTTAGCACATCGATTGTTTCCACATCAAAAACACAAAGAAAAAGTGGTTTCGGGTTAACCCTATCCGTCCCATATTGGCCAATACTTAAAATAAATGACATGTTTCAGTCATAATCCATTAATGACCCATTACTCAACCCGTGTGACCCGTACTGCTGCTAAAAGTAGGTACTCTTTAGTTCGTTTAAGCTAATTTACACAAATTTTCTTTTCTTTTTTTTGTGTTCTTATTTGGCAGGTATTTGGGTATACAGCAGGTAGTTTTTGGTGGTCGGTCAATGGGTGACTGGGAAGAGGGAATGAAAAACCCGGAAGACGGATACAAGTCCTTTAAGATCTAAGATTGGTATGATCCACTATGTTCATCCGTGGAGGTTGAATCAGGGCCAAGGATCGGGTCAAAAGGTGTAGTCAACGGGCACGTGAATGGCCTTGTACTACTACTTGTTGGTCCCTCAACGAAGGAGGCTAGGTTAGGCAAGTGATGGTTATCAGTTAGATGGTCTGTACAAATTTAGCTTTGTATGTTGTGCTTGTTATGTCCAATTCCTAGTCTTACCTTATTTCTTTGTGTGCGTTTCTGCAATGGTTTGGACCCGATGGATATCTCGGTTCTGTGAGGTTGCAAATAACTAGTGGCAATTTCAACCCATAAATTTACTTATAAACGGGTTGAATCAAAATCTTGTGTAAAAAGAAAACGGGTCAATTTTGGTTGAACATGCTGGTCTCCTTGGTAAATTAAGAAAGCAAAGAGCTTCAACGTGGTGGTTTAAAATACAAAATAGTGAAATCTTTCTTGTTTAAATCCTAACTGGTCTGCTTGTGAATCTGTGAATTCTAAGGATATACATCACATGAATGAAAATACAGTTTTTCCGGTAATTTATTTGTAACATATTTTTGCTAGGAACTTTGTTAACATTGCGAGCCGACTAATCCCACGGCGACTACCCTTTTGGATAGCCCGGAGTCGGTGCAGGTGAACCTCCGTGGCCACAAGGGGATTAATTTTCTCCTCATTGGATTCGAACCTTTGACCTCCTCTTTAGAAGGTTGGTATTCTTACCGCTGGGTCACCCCTTGTGGTCTATTTTTTATGCTTTTAAGTTGGCTTATTAACAAGTATCTATGAAATTGATATAATTGTTATGACAACATCAATCTTAGGTCACAGAATTGCGTGTTTGTTCCACACTAGGTCGGTTTCACTTTTGTGTCAGTTGGTTCGGTTTGAACGGTTTAGATGTGCTTTCTCAATTTTGGCCCAAACCGTATCAGTTTCGTACTTTTACAGATTGCATACTCAATAACTTACTTGCTATATGAACAACATAGTTGAACTTTAACTATAATAAAAACGACATAAATTAACTTATAACCAAAAGGAATAATAAAAACATTTTTTCAATAAATACTAGAAAATTAAGCAAATCTTTTCTAGCAACAACCTAACAATCCGACCCTCTCTTTTGAAGCATGGTTTCGTTATCAAATCGCGGGAGTCATAACAACCTCAATATGCCTGGGTTCGGTATTGCCACTTCGTACACTTGAGAGCTTTGAATCACTATCTGCAAGCACTTCAAGACTTGAGCGCATTGATTCACCATCAACGACAGTACCTTCACCGGCTTCTATGCTTGATTCTTTTATTGGACACAATTGGGCCACCCTCTTTCCCTCTTCGCGTTTTCCCCATAGTACAGCATAGAGTCCAAATATTATCAATATCGCACCCAATACACTGTAGAAAAAGAAGTAACTTCTTTTAAGCTATTTTCTAAAATTAACTTGAATTTGTTTCTTTCTTTTTTTTCACTAAATTGATAACAGACAAAATAACTAACCTTCCCAAGTGTAAGCTTTCATTCAGGACGAAAGATCCCGCGATAGCCACAACAACAAGCATAAGAGGACTAAAAGCTGATACAAATAGCGGACCTCGCATTTGCACACACCATGCGATTAACGTAAACATCAATCCAGATGCCAACACGCCCTAACAAAATGAAAGAAAATTGTGATGAATTAATAATATGTGCAAAACATGTTTCACAACTTGTGGTGGGGTGGTGTTTCAAGTGTCGATCCATTATTAAAAGTTAAATTTTGATCAAATAATAACATACAAAGGGGATTGATACTTACACATGTATTGATTCATACATATAAGAATCACTATAAATTGACCATTATGCCCTCCAAATAATATATGGCTAAAATATAAATGAGGGCATAATAGTCAATTTACAATGATTCTTATGTGTATGAATCAATTTCATATGTGTAAGTATCATTCCCTTTATGCAAATTGCAGTTTTTTACACTCCGGGACTTCAGGAATAAACTTGAATAGCAAAAGTTAGTACGAGTCAGCTATGTATTATGAGTGCAATTATAGTCATGTTAAAGGAGATATATACCGTATACGCCGCTGTTAGAAGTCTAAAATTCCAACCGAGCTTCCAATCACCCCAATGTCGTTCAGTATATAATCCATATACGAGTGCTTGAACCCCACCCATTGCCAATGTAAGAGCCGTGACTGAATATGGGCAAGGGAATTTTTTCACCATGTTTGCCTGTTCACATAACAACATACACAAGACATTAAATCCTAACTACGTTATTTCAATTCTTTTGTTAATGTTGTTATACTTATAATAATCAAACAATTAGTTTCATATGCCACATTCAGTCATATGTTGGTCTAAATATAGTATACACAAGAATTGTATTATTTGTAACTACCTGGAGGATTAACCATATGGAATAACTAAAGCAACTACCCATGGCTAATAGAGAACCCATGACTATATTGCTTGACTGTTGACTATTTGATGCATGTTGTTGACCATTCAAAAGGTTAACATTGGTTTTCCACATGTGAAGGTCAACTCCTTTGTAAAAGGTCAACAACATGGCCCCACCTACTCCAAATATAGTTCCAATGATCTTTGCTTTACCAGGGTATGTCATCAAGCCCAATCTTTCAAGCCTGAAAATAACATTCAACATTTTTCAAGAACTTATAATGTATAGGCGTAGAAAATCTATACAAATATTTGAATACTTATTTAAGGATTATTTCATAGATTTTTATTGTCTATGTGAAATTAGTAATGGCAGTAAACCTAGTTATTATAGTTTAAATAATCGGCTAGGGATCCTTTTACAGTTAAATATATCTAAAAACACTCAAACATTTCACTATGAAAACTTCAAACAAGATATTTAGCTCTGATTTCTGAATTTCTCTCAAGGTTGAAAGGCAGGATGCCAAGAATCGTGTCTCTATATACGAAGACCTTCGAATATGTATATGTGTATGAAGTATTAACATTCTTTTTCAACCAGAGGAGAAATCAAAAAGAAGCGAAATATAGATATTTAGTTCTGATTTCTGAATTTCTTTCAAGGTTGCAATATAAATTTACAAGTACAAGAATATCATGACACGTTTTAAACATATATTAATTAATGCAGGTACATTATTATGTTAACTTATGATTGATATAAAAAGAAAGTTGGTTACCCAAAGCAAACTGCTAGAACGAATGTGATGGCAGGGACAAGATTTGTGGTAGCCGCAGCAAACGTAGCTGACGTTAAGGTTAAGGCTTTTACGTATAAATTTTGTGCCAACGAACCTCTGCAATATAAAGAAAAGCACAACAAAACCTATGACATCAAGATACATATCATATTTGGCAAAACAAAGATATGACCAGAAAAACGTGAAAAATAACATGTTTAATTGAGATAAATAATACGTAATCTGTTGCTAGTATTTTTGAAGACAGTGGAGTCCACGTTTGTACTATGTCAAAAAATAACAAAGTTACACTTATACAGTTCCATTACTTTATATCAACTTTGGTTACTATTTATAGCTTAAAGTGTTTTCATTTTGAGTTATCGGAATATTGTAATTCACTTTTTGTTACAATAAAACATTTAACCTCTCGCCCTCTCGGGTCATATAGAAACACAAAAATGTTTTTGAGACTCGAAAGCTTGATAATTAAATGATAGTTTTTGTATTTACATATGTATAACATAATGCTAATCGTTTAATCTTCAAAAATACATTCATCTTTTGTTCCTTAACTAATACACTACTTTACTTTTTAGGGGCGGAGCTAGAAAGTATTATTCGAATGGCACGCTTTGATAAATTTTAAAAACGACGCTATACACGTGCTCCTTCCCTCTCTCCGCTCTTATTTATGATTTTATTCATTAGCAAATTAATACCCTGGTTTTAAATTTATTTCTTATGCATGCATGTAAACTTAAATGTTTGAGTATGTCAAACTCTTGCATAAACATATCCACTAATCAAAGATAAAAGCAATTAATGTGTTTATATGTATTTCTTTTGTGACACGTAAAAAGCAGAAATGGCTATCGGTATTTGCAAGTGTTCACGTATTTCCAGTCCATGCAGCCAGCTAGCTACCTCATAACTATCCAATTAAATACTAATTCATTTATAAATTATTTAATTAATATTTGTAGGCTTTTTAACAAATGATTTTACTTCATTTATTTTAATTGTATACAAAATGAGTAAATTAGAATTTTGTACTCTATATTTTGAAGTGCCTTTACCATTGTATGTTCTGATGTTAATTGTTAATAATCACTACTATAAGATAAAATGAAAAAGAAGACATACCCAAACAAGCCACAACCAAAAGCTTGCAAAAGTATCATCCATGTCAACTTAGGCCTTTTCTTCCTGTGGAAAACACTACCAAAATTAGAACATAGAATAGAATATATATAAAAATAAAAATTTATTACTAAATTTCCTTTTGTGTTTTCGATCTAATCAAAATAGTTAATACGTAAACCACCTTTTATGTTTTACCTTGTCAAGGAAATTAAGTATTGAAGAGTTGACAAACATCTATACCTTATGAGAGAAAAGCATCTATATACATTACATGCATAAACAAACAAGTGTATAATTTTAAAGGTCTGTTGCAAAAAATCAATTTCATTGGTGTGCATGCAAGAACATCAAACATACGTACTAGTTTACTACATAAACAAATACTACAAAGTTTTTTTTACGTATAATTCATTTATATCAATTATTTACAACTGTTCTATTGATGCCAGGAAGAAAAAAAAAATGCAAACCTTTCGACGAAAAGGGCAACAGGGCAGAAAAATGCAGCAGCAAATAAAAACCGATACGCGATAAGAATAGGAAGATGCATGCCATCACTAGCTGCCAATTTATAAAACACACTAACTCCTGCAGTTATTATTTGAACCAACACCATCAACAACAATGGTTTCAAACCATGTATTACGTTGGTAATCTTAGCCACATTCACCATGATAATGATATATAAACCCTAAAAACACAATTACAAGCAAGAAATTGGAGAAGAATGTGATGTATATATACATAATGATATATAAACCGGACGGGGGTGGCCCACCTTGTCCCCTTGTCATGTCACTCCGTACTAAATATGTTTGACTCATTGTTCTTTTACTATGAGGTAATGAATGCAGTATTAGAGATTCTTTGGAAAATGTTACTCCGTAAAAGATGGTGTAATATATAAATAGATGAGTAGTAGTACTGTAGTAGTATTAGAGGTTCTTTGGAAAATGTCACTCCGTAATAAATATGTTTAACTCATAGTTCTTTTACTATGAGGTAATGAATGCTGTTTTATAGTATTACTACAGTAGTATAATAGTGGGATACACTAACCGGATGGGTTACCCCACATGTCCCCTTTGTCCTTTTCCACTTGTCCCCCACTTTCTTCCGGTACAACACAGTTTTTGTCAGTTTCTGTTCCGTATTTCTGACAGTTTTAAGCATTTGCTTTATTAAACTTTATATTTTCTGTTCCGCACCTTTACCCAGCGTTTAATAGCTTTTTGATATACAAGCACAATTATACAAAATAAAATAAAAAATAAACCAAAAAAAAAGGAGGGTGGGGGTGGGGGGGGGTGTTTAGGAATAAAAATTTTGGGACCGTCCGGATAACTCACCCCATAATAGTATTAGAGATTCTTTGGAAAATGTTACTCCGTAATAAGAGGGGAAGGTGTGGTGACAAGGGTAATTACTCATTTGGGGTGTACGGTTGCCACATCATCTCAACACCTCTTCACAACTAACCCTCTCCTCACTCACAACTAACCTCAACTTACTCATTTGGGGCCCACGACTTACAACTTTATTTATTTTATTCATTTCATTAAATAAACTAAATTCATTTCATTAAATTAAAAATACAATACAAGAAATAAATACATACTAAACGTAAAATAACGATACGGTTAAAATAACAATACGAAACGAACATGAAGTTTTTATAAAGACTTGTAATTATCGATGATATCTGACTTTTCCTCCCAAACTTGCAACACTTGTTCCCTGACCATTTTCAAGGCGAATTCAAGTTGCAAATCTGTTTCATCATTTCTTAAAAAAGTTTGTAGACCGTCCCTGATAGCTGGATGGTCTTGAGGTAGCTCACGCAACCTTTCAACCTCTGGAGCACGAGTATGCATCTGTCATATAAAACGAGTAATCTCACCTAGCAAATTGTTAATCAACTTAAGTTCTTTCTCCTGTTCATTGCGTAATCGGGTAAGGATAGTGTTTTGTACTTCAGCTAGTTCGTTAGCCATTGTGTTTGTGTGAGAATACAAAGTGTTGTTTAATTGGTATTTATAGGGAAAAATAGCCGTTAGAAGATATTGTAAAGGGAAACTAGCAGTTACAAGATATTGTAAAAGGAAACTAGCCGTTAAGCCTTTTATTCAAAAACTCACGATACGGACATACAAACACATACGCTACGGAAATACAAATACTCACGATACGGAAATACAAACACAAACATACGGAAATACAAATACAGACGATACAGAACCACAAAAGCCATTAATCCCAATATCTGTTACATATGGGGCTGTTTCTCAAAATGAACCACACGTTAACATATTTGAAGCCTTTCCCACCAAGCGTTCTCTGAAAATGTTCATTGCAATGTGAAGACGATCATTGAACTCGTCATTATGTTGCACGCTCAAGTAAATATCATTGAATTTTTTACATTCACAATTCATTCTTGCCCACTTACCCGTTATCTGACTTTTGTTACGAAAAGGACCGTCAGATTGGTTGTTGAACATTTCTGTAACCTCATTCCAAAAAACGGATTCGCCATGGAATTCGTGAACGATTTGCCACATGTCGGCTAGCAAGTTTTCTTCTTTAACATACCAACGATTAGCCATAGTAAAATTGTTTAGAAAGTGAAGTGTGTGCAAAATAGTATGTTATGTGATGCTTTATATAGGGGTGTTTAGAAATTCAAATTTCAAAAACTGAGCGGTGTATGTGTAAATTTGAAATTCAAAAAATTGGCGGTTAAACCTTTAAAATTCAAATTCAAAAAAAACAGGCGGACAAACGTCTAAAATTGAAATTAAAAAAAAAAACGTGTGGTAAAAACTGAAAAATTCAAATTCAAAAAAACGGGCGGACAAACGTTTAAAATTCAAATTTCAAAAAAGAGCGGTATATTTTTAAAATTCAAATTCACAAAAACGGTCCTATAAATATCCATTCTCATGTGCTCACTTTACACCCACAATTCACACACAAATCATACATAATTCACAAACAATTCAATAATGTTTTGCATAATCACAATCCTTTTCATTAGATAGGCTCTTACATACTCTAAGGCAGTTATTATTGGTGAGTTCCTAGCATCTAATAATTGCCTATTGAAAACTTCACAAATGTTGTTGATAAGCAAATCACAATGTGCCCTACCTGGATAACATTTGTATCATGTGTGTGTAAGGATAAATACAAACAAATACATTAACAAGTAAAATTAACAATTAAAGTAACTATACTTACCTGAAAAATGGGATCTGCTCCAGTGTTCTGGGTTAATTTT
>LBNU01005358.1:43970-91718 GCA_014162995.1 Artemisia annua | reverse complement strand
AAAAAAAAAAAAAAAAAAAAAAAAAAAAAAAAAAAAAAAAAAAAAAAAAAAAAAAAAAAAAAAAAAAAAAAAAAAAAAAAAAAAACGTGCGGTAAAAATTTTAAAATTCAAATTCAAAAAAACGGGCGGACAAACGTTTAAAATTCAAATTTCAAAAAAGAGCGGTATATTTTTAAAATTCAAATTCACAAAAATGGTCCTATAAATATCCATTCTCATGTGCTCACTTTACACCCACAATTCACACACAAATCATACATAATTAACAAACAATTCATGCGAAACAATGTCACACAACACATCACCAAATAATGAATCGATTTACAACACACCACCGGAAGATCTTTTCCCCGTATTCCCATACGACAATCAACCACAAAACAATCCACCACAAAATCTGTTTCCCGTATTCCCATATGACAATCCACAACAAAACACTCCACCGGAAGTTCTGTTTCCACCGGTAAACAATCTACTGGCAAATAATCCACCCCACTACAATCAACCACAAAATCTGTTTCCCGTATTCCCGTATGACATTATTTGACATTATGTGTAAATTTCAAAAAGTGTATAAAAACTAGTTTTTTATTTAAAAAGTGACATTGACCCATAAAAAAGGACACATGGACCCACAAAAAGTGCACATTTTTGTGTGCTTAACTTTTGCCCCGAGCGCACAACTTAGGGGGTGCTTTGTTGGGGGGTTAAGAGGGTGGGGAATGGAAAAAGAAATAATGAAATGTGCTTGTTGGGAGGTGAGGAATGCAATCAATACCCACTTTTGAGTAATCAACAATCACCGAACAATTTGGGGACTAAGGTAATCAATACCTTAGTATTCCCATTATCTTTCCTTTTCCCATTGCTTAACTTAAACAGAGCACCCCCTTGGAAAAAAAAAACCCCTAATAAAAATAAGGGGTTTATACATGCACCACTCCTTTTGATGCACATACACCACATTTTGTGCATTACAGTGTTGTACAGTGTATTATATAACTTGTACATGATGGTGTATCAACACCCTAAAATAAAGATAGGACATGAGAAAGATAAAGAGTGGAATTCATTTGTCATTTAAATCATGATTAAAAAGATGTTAGGAGGAAGGCTAGAATAGATAACATTTCTTGCTTTATAGACGAATGTCTGCGCATAAAGATGGTATATGACAACAAATAGTTATATTTGCGAACTTATTGTTTCGATGTAACTCTTAATGTCACACTAAATGTTCAATTTTGAGTCATTGCTAGAAAAAGTTGTACTCCCTCTGTGCCAAAATTTAAGTCCAATTTGACTTTTTGAATAGAACTTTGACCATAAATATTTTTGTTCTTATTATATAACATTTGATGAAAATTACACCAAATGAAAATACATTTAAAACACAATTCATTTATATATTTTGCATCAAGTATTATACAATACAAACAAAAATATTTAAGGTCAAAGTTCGATCCAAAAAGTCAAACTGGACTTAAATTTTGGTAGAGGTAGTATAAAACTTTAATTTCTAAAAGATTTTAAAAAGTATTTACACTAAACACTATCCAAGCACCCCCTGAGAAAAGGGTATGGCAGGTCGATCAATTGGTAGCTTAACAAGACGCTTTCTTGCTTCAATTTTGAGGCCAATTCATCAACAAGAACAAAAACCCATTTCAATTTACTCACGCATTTCATCAAACACTTTGTGGGCATTCCGAAAATCAAATCTTTTTAGGAACTACGGATCATCATCATCATCAGTGCGTTGTGTGATATCAGCAGATGGAAAACCCAAGTTCGAAACATTTGAAATTGACCCGCCAAAAAAGTATAAATGGCTCACCAAGAAAAGACTGAAGCTGCAGAGGAAAAAGGAGAAGAAGAAGAGGAGAGGAGCTAATAAGAATGACCCGCGAAGGCTCACGGTTAAAGGGTCGAAAAAGAAAGCGAAATTTGCAAATGCGGAGGAGCGTATTGAGTATAAGCTCGAAAAGGTTGAATTTTTAACTTTCTTTTTCAATGTTGCGGTTTATATACGTAGAAATGAGGTTTGACGAATGCTGAAGAGCGTATTGAGTATAAGCTCAAAAAGGTTGTTATTTATTTGATTACAAGTAGAAATGTTATTAGAATTGATGATTTGCTTGTTGCGGTTTGATAAGTAGGGTTGTCTAGAAGCAAATAATGCGACTATGCGAGTGAGACCTGTCAAATTAACATGATGTGTATTTTTTGAAATGCTTTGCTGCGTCGAGGGATCATCCTCAGTGTAGATTAGTGTGTTCTGTTAAAACATAAACAAATCCAAACACTATCTTATGCATTTCCTTTTGTTACAGTTGATTGTGATGGGCATAAGTAGATGTGATGAGCAAACCTAAACACTCACTTAAATCTCAGGAACGATATAACCCTAAAAACGGTTAGGATCATTTGAACGTAAAAGCCAAATCGACCTCATTTTGAGGGAGGAAGCATCTTTGTGGTAAATAACATTTCATAAGATTATAAGGACGTAATCAGAGGTGTGCAAATTCACCATAACGATCTTTCGAAAGTTTCACATGATACACGCCAACAAGTTGTAATTGCTAGAAGCTCAAAACTTCATAGATCGAACTTGCTTGTAAGGTATTATGCTAAACGAGTTTCGTCCGACTGTCTGAGTACATGTGAAGAATATAACTCGTTATAAGATATTGGGTGCTCCCTGTGAAATAAATGTTATTTTTTCAGAGGAGCATACTCTTTATAAAGATTTAAATGAAAATTGTTAGATTAGTCGTATTTAGCCTCAATGGTCATGTAACTTTATGTTAGGTTTTCTATTGGCATAATACGTCTTTTTGAACCCCAAAACGTTAAATTAATTTAGAGATCAAGCTTTGTTGAGGGTTTGGTCTTTTGCCTCAGCCAACCTTGCTTCTGTGGGCCTTGTCACTTGGCATGGTGAGTGACTGAGTGCTAAGTTAACAAGAATTGCTTGCCAAGAATTTGGAAGATCTGTACAGAAAGAGACTTGAGACTGTTTCTTGAAATGTTTTCTTGCATTGCTACATACAAGGGAACCTCTGCATTAATATAGTAATTTGAAAGAATACAAGTTACAAGAGTAAGGACCTCGATATGGGTTTATTCTGTTTATCGTATAATGTCCCCTAGAGATTGTTGCAGTGTCTGTTAGATAATGCTTGCAGTGACCAACTGCACATGAGCACCACATCAGTCAGATTCGGTAACCTGTGACATTAGGCATTGAATATTTTGTTCTCAGCCCTCCAAATGCATCCTCCAGTGTTTCTGGTTGTAGTCAAACACGAGAATGTGTTCGAAATTTAGTCACATGGCCGCGATATATCTAAAAATTGCATAGCTGATCAACTTATTTAAGCTTGATACACTGATGAGTGATGATCAACTTTATTGAATTTAGAAAAGAGTGAATGAAAGCATATTTCTCATTAATGAAATGAAGAACAGATTACATCTTTATATACTAGCTACATGAGAAAGTCAAAGATAGAAGTCAACTGTGTCTACACTACACTATATAAAACTAAGCTACTGTTACANTGTTACTGTAAGTGTTCAAAGCAATGGGAATAGGCATTTGACTGGCCTTTGGTGCATCTCTTTGTTTCTCCTCTTGTCTTAACATACTGTAGGCCTTAGAAACAAGAGGAAGTGGTTGCATTAGAAGAATCTGACCTCTCACATTAGTATAGCTGTCATCCAAACCCATCAAGAACTGTACTAATCTCTTTCTTTGCTCCCTTTCACCATTGGTCCTTCCATTCTCACATTCACATCTGCAAGTACACATGTATGGTGCTTCCAGTGCATCCAATTCATCCCAATAGCCTTTCAACTTGTGATAATAGATCTCTAATGGAGTGTTTGCCTGCTTCAATTGTACAATATCATTGGAGATTTGATAGATTCTATGCCCATCCAATTGTGAATAGTGTTCACTCAATTCATTCCATAGTGCTTCAGCAGAATTGACAAAACTCAGATTGTTCCCAATTTGTTCACTGACAGTATTCAGAATCCAAGAAATGATCATATCATTTGCCCTTTCCCATAGAGATCTGAGTGGTGAGTTGAGTGGTGGTTCTTGAAATTCACCATTAATGAGTTGTAACTTGTTTCTAGCATTGAGAGCTATCATCATTGAACGTCTCCATGTGCTATAGTTTTCAGATCCTATGAGTTTCTTGGATATGAGAACCAATCCAGGATGATCATTTTGGTGGAAAAACAGGGGATGATGAATGGAGTTCACATCATTTGGATCAAGATTGAGTGTGGATGGTTCTGGTGGTGTTGTACGTGTTGTGGATGATCCTGTCATAGTGTTTGAAGATTCTTTAATGGCAGAAAACGGTTAGAAAGTGGTTATGAAGTTTTGGCGGGAAAATCTGTTAATGGTGGTTTTGACTGATTCTTGATTGATGTTGATGGAATTGATGTGACTGAGTGATATAGTGATGTTGATTACGGTTTTCTGAGTGTTTTTGTGAAGAAATTATGAGATTTGAGTGATTTGAGTTTGATTGATGGTGGTTTGTGGTGGTTTTGGGTGGTCAAAGTTAGTTGGATGATGGTCAAAGTTTGTTACATGGTGGTCGGAGTTTGTTGTGTGATGGCCGGAGCTAACCTGTCTCTGATACCATATTGAATTTAGAGAAGAGTGAATGAAAGCATATTTCTCATTAATGAAATGAAGAACAGATTACATCTTTATATACTAGCTACATGAGAAAGTCAAAGATAGAAGTCAACTGTGTCTACACTACACTATATAAAACTAAGCTACTGTTACATTGAATCACATTTAACTAAACTATTTCTGAGTCTAATTTGTATCTTGTGAAGACTGTGTCTTCTTGTGTTGAGGACTGTTGCAGTATCCTTAGCTTGTGTAGATGAGCTTGTAGCTTGTTGAGAAGTATTGACTTCTTTAAACTTATTTATGCTTGTCATCACCTCAGAGATCCACAGCTGTTCCCATATCTTTGCGTGGAGGAACTTTTGTGTTATAACTAGATACCTTTTGCCGACCCTAATATTTATAACAGAATAACTGGAAATATATCATCTATGAACCAAAGGCCCAAAGCAAGAGTCATGTTTTTAAAATCTTGGATTTTCAAATGCTACTCCGTACTTGATTTTACTGGATGACTATGCAGCTTTGTACATCACTTAAGTAAACAGCGTACTGCTATTTCAGGCAAAAATTAAGGAAGCTCTACTTGTAGAAAGACTCAAGCGCTATGAAGTTTCAAGACTCCAGGGACCAATGGTGAAACCAGTTGAGATAACAGGCGAAGAAAGATTCTACATGAAAAAGATGGCCCAAAAAGGGTCCAATTACGTACCAGTTGGGAGAAGAGGTGTGTTTGGAGGTGTTATTCTTAATATGCATATGCATTGGAAAAAACATGAGACGGTAAAGGTCTTCTGCAAGCCTTGTAAACCTGGTCAAATACAAGAGTATGCTAATGAACTTGCAAGATTAAGTGGTGGAATCCCAATTCAGATAATTGGAGATGACACCATAATTTTTTACCGGGGAAAGGAGTATGTGCAGCCAGAGGTTATGAGTCCAATTGACACGTTATCCAAGAAAAAGGTCAGTATTCTTGTATCTGTTTCAAGTATCTATAATAGCGTCTTGCCATCTTTATGTACATCATTTCTGTTGATATACAAAATTATCTCGTGTATATTCATGTTCTTATATACTATTTCACCTGGTTATGTTATGTTTTTACTTCAATCGATGTATCAAGTTATTATGTTGTGCCTTATATTTACAAGATTTCTCCTATATGGAGCTACAGAGACATTACGTATATATTGAAATAGTAAATAATACATTAGTATTTTGGATCTACAAATAAGTTTTGTCTTGAATAATTGCTATGCTATTAAAAAGTGAATAATTGTATGCTAGTAGTTGCTTTTGCTGGAAGTATTTACTGCACATGTGATTCCTAGGAGAGAATTATATGTCTTAAATATATGGGGACACGTGGATGGATATTGAGCCTTGGATCAAACTACAAACTAATGCCACAGTCTAATATTTCCTTATATTTAAGCATGCTCTCTATGTATATGAGCCTATTGAAGGTACCTTGATACTCAAAAAGTTCTTCCCTCTTAAGTACTTACCGATTTCAGTTAAAGGTGGCAAAACGGGAGGGTTGGGTATCAAAAAAAAAAAAAAAAAAGGAACGGTTTTACTTATTGGTAGAAACTTGGTGCAGGTCAGAACAGGTTATTGTCTGCTCGGGTCGACTTGCCAATACTTTTGTATTCCTTCTCTTTTGAATTTAGTGAATAAGCAATGCATTATTTATGATTAGGATACTCTTATATTAAAGAATTACATAAGATCTTAATAATGACTGATCCAGAATGTACACCGTTCAGTTTCTGTATCACTGATCCAAATTTTGCACTGATCAAAATTATCCATATAGTTACTGATCCAAACTGTACCCCTTATCTTCATTGCAACAACCGAAATTTGTTCGTTTTCAATTTAGTTTAGAATTCCCCGCCTCATGATTAAAAGCAGACATTCAGAATCACTTGCTGTTTCTCCATAACGAAGGAAAATAACATCATTTTCTTTTTTCTACTCTTCTAATCTCCCATCTCATGCGTGCAGGCACTAGAGAAGTCAAAATATGAGCAATCACTAGAGACCGTAAGGCACTTCATTGCTATTGCTGAGAAAGAATTAGAACTGTATCATAGGCACATTGCACTTTATGGTGACCCTGCTCAACGTAACCCCAACACTATCAGTAGTGGCGCAAGTGAGGCTAGCGAAGGCACAGGAGAAGCAAAAAAGGCTTTAGCAATTGACAACACCAATGATAAATCATTAGCAACTGAAGACGATGATGAGGATGAGGATGAGGATAATGGTGATGATGATCATCACACGTCCCTTTTTTTAAGTGTGAGCTCCACAGATGACTCTAGTACTGAGTTGGATTCTAGCGATGAAGATTCATAATCCAATTCTGTGACGGCTGAAGTCTTATCGCTCATCAAATCCAAAACCAGCAAGACTTTGTTACCATATCACCAAATGTGGTAAAATGGGTGGGTCGGCATGTTTGGAAACGGGCCATACAAGTAAATTTTAGTATAGGCAAGGTTGTGTTGCTCCAAAACACTTTTGTACAAACTTCTAAAAGGAATCTGTGTCTGATATATAAGATTAAAATAATTATAATCCAGGTTTTTAGTAAAAACGACATACGGAGGTTTGATGCGTTAGAAATACAGTTTAAGAGACTTTCGATTTGTTTTCTTTCTAGCCAATAATTTCTGAATGTTATATGTTAGAGATAAATGTAAATTACTTAAAATTGAGGGTCAAGTAAAACCTTGTCTGACTGGCATTTGGCCTTTTTTAAGGTTTGTGTGAAGTGATGTACAAATGGCATCTATGGTTCCATCTGAATGATTAAGGTATTGTACACCATCCATTATACTAGTGGACCATGATGTTGCTTTGGGCCAAGATTATGGTTACTTTGTTAGATTCATGATTAAAGGATTATTATTACAAGACCTACTTAATTGTTACATCAATTAACCCATTTTAGTTGTTGCCATAAAATGAACTTTTTATGGTGTCTAAAACTCGAATAGCTTCTCATATCCGACCTTTAAGATAACGATACACTAATCTACTAGTTTCATTTGTGTACGCCAATCGCCATCTTATCGTTATATTCTTTGTGGGCGATATCGATCAAAGGACACATGTTACGCGATATTCAACCAAATAATGAGGTTGAAAATGAAAAAAAGTAAATAATGACAATTGATTGTGTTGTTGAAATGTCTAAATGAAAAAGATAGGTTTCGTGTGTGTTGTAAGCAAAAGAGGACAATTAAGATGTTAATTTATATCTTTTCTATCCAACTTACTACTCATGATATAGATTGCCAACTTTTTTTGGATTCCCTACGTAGTATTTAACATGACCACTTGCAAATATCAATCTCATTTTGGTCCTTTAAAATTCACAAAGCATGTATACCATTCAATAAACTATTATTGCTTACATGATTTTGATGTTCTCTTTATTATAAACCAGCCAATATAAAAGATATCATTTTTCTAAATGACATCATTCATAATAGTTGAAGATCATCTCAGCCATTAATACTATGACTTACATATCTCGATAGACATAAGGAGATGTAGATACAATTAATTAAGATCAAGGAGATCATGATTGAAGTTTAAAGGATGTTGTTAAGAGGCATTACCGAAACCATCCATCGAGTCTACATATATATATGATGTTTGAACACAAAGGTTATAAATTTGTGAGAATATATCAAGTGACAAATAAGAAGTTAATTAAACGCGTTTTACATATAACTCATTGAAGAAGAATTTATTAAACACTAAAACATACATCTAAACCATAATTCGATCGATCTAAAGTTAGAAATATAGCTAGAATCAAATAGTTAGGTGGTTTAGTTAAAATGAGTAATGGACGAGAATTAAGATTCTTGCAGGGTTGGATGGCATGATTAGCAGTGCATGCATCTTCCACTTTTGGATGTTTATGCTTTTCACTTTAGAGTTAAATAAATAGTACTGACTTGAAATCTGATTTTGATAATAAATGAAATTTGATTTTGATAATACTATACCATTAGACTTAGCGTAATAGGGCACTCAAGACTGAGTCTTGGGGCACCTAAGCCACTTCAATCTTATTACGGCCCCCTCACAAGACAGGTCTTCAATGAATAAAAACGAAGACTCGGTTGATTCCAAGACCAAGCGTGGGGAGGGTTTGTGCACAAAAAATTAAAAGCCAACAGTCAAAAAGTAGCCGTTTGGCATTTTTTTTAAACAAAAATTAAGTTTAAAAGAAAAATATATAAATTTATCCATATAAATATCTCAACCAATTTTTTTTAGCTACCGGTTTTATTTTTAACTTTGTTTGATTATTTATTTAGATCGCTTAGCTTTGTTTTACCATTTAATATAACCGCATAAGTATAGCAACCATTGAATTAAAACATGTAACCAATTTAGTCAACATTTTTATCTCTATCGTTAAACGACCTATTATTTTTATCATTGCGATTAATGGTGCTCACAACTAAGAGATATTCACTTAATGAAAAAACTTATAACCATGTTTAATTTACTGGCAGGTATTATGCTTACAAAACTAACCAAGTTGATGTTACATGTTCCAATTCATATAGTCATATATGGTTGTGATTCATAGCCATCAGTGTAATCGTGACATTTTAAAATCAGGTGCTTACCTATTTAAAAATCTGAAACCGACTTAAATTTATTTCAAAATAAAGTCCTTTTTCATTTAAGTCTGGTTAGAAAACAGATTTGTAAGCATGAATAGGAACATATTCAATAAGGAAATGCTTCAATCACGTTTCATTAAATAACTTTGTACAACTAAACCAAATCTGCTTCAAGATCAAACTCAAGATATAGAATTTACGCATTCGCGTTTAAGGCATAACCAGAAAGCCTTATTGGTTTTTTTTTTTTTTTTTTTTTCTTTTATACTAAGACCGAACGTTATGATGGGTGGTGCAGACAAGCTAACTTAACGAACACCACCACACACCAAGGTCACCTTTTTGTGTTGGTTGGGTGATGCAGACCACCTAACGACCTCCCATTTTCAAATAGTCGGTATTTATATTTCACTCAAAGTATTACATAAAAGTATTTGTCCATTTTATTTTCTTTTCTACTTGATCATATCAAAACAAAAAGTACCTACGATGTTCCCATAAAAAGACGAACAGCAAAACACCAATTACTTTTTGACTCGTTGTGCACAAAGACAATGACATGAAACAAACGACAATTTAAGAAAATGAAAACAAGCAACAATAAACACTCATATCATCTTTGTGGATTTGAGTTTGCATTATTATCGTGTTCTGTTCGAGAACACGATAATAATGCAAACTCAAAATCTATTATAAATTACATATAGTTTTTTTATTTATTAGTTAACGATATATTTGTTAGTGGTAATTTTCATATGTTGCAAGATGGATGAGCGATGAAAATTATGTGAACATTACTATAAAAATTCGACCTGTTGTTCACGTGGTCCTAAAGACTCAAAATGCGACAAAATAAAACAAAAAAATCACAAGAAAACAATCTATTAAAGTACACATTGACACATCATATTATCATCCATAAACGATTTTGATAATACATTCTGATATAATTACATTAAACTAAGATTTAAGTTTGGCTTTCTTCTTTTGTTTAATAATTGTAACGTGGGCTCTTGCTTAAAAAATAATTTTCCTCAAAACAACCATGGTTTTAAATGGTGTATCATTGTATTGTACCATGTATTTATTATTGAGAATTACACTAATGAAACTAAATGCAAAAAACCTTGGGCCACTTCTGACCACCACCCTCACCAACCACTCCCAAAAAATAATACAGTAAATAAAATTCTCTTGAAATAGTAAACTATATTCTTATCTAGTATTGTTGGTTTGTACTACTTTGTAACATGGATCAGTAGATAAATAAAAATATAGTGATAACTAGCATATACATGTGTTTATGATGTAGCATTTTCGATATTATTATCGGAAAATGATTGGCATGCCTAAAATGCATGACTAAAAACATGCCTAAGAATAAGATGATGACAAGTGGAAAATTTAAAAGTGAAGATTTAGAGAGAGAAAATGTATGAGTGATGTGTCAAATTGTTAATAGATTAGGCATGAGTTTAGGCATATATGTTAGGCCTCCATATCATTGCTCATTATTATCGACGTACCAGAAGTCATGTTAACATTAGTTAAGTTAGGTGTTATAAAGGAACTAGCGGTAAGTTACTTGACTTTTTTACAAGAGGTTAAACGTGTAAATCTCCGTAGTTACATGTTTTGGGGTATCCAATTGAAAGGTTGGAAAGAGTCACAAAAAACCCCAATTAGATCATGTACATTCGAGTCGAAAGCTTGACTTTCACAAATAATCTGAATAAGAAAAACTCATTCGAAAATGTGGTGCATTAAAGATACATATACCAAAATGTTTAAAATATTCATTTAATCTATTCAATATTTATTTGTATTATGATAATAATGATTTATTATTGTAATCTAGATAATATCTTCATTTTTACATTCTATATTAAATTTAAATACGTTTGGCAAGATATTCGCTTTTGCAATTCAAATTTTAGTTTTGGCAAACGTATTTGATAATTTAATTATTATGTCTCACATTTCTCAACCATTAATATCTACTCTTTAATTTTTACTTAACCATAACAAAATTCTCGTATCAGACTATTCAAAGATAGAAACAATCATTAATCACCTTTCCCAAATCACCCTTTTTATCTTGATGAAAAAGAAAACATGATACACGCTCCTTGTAAAATTCATAATCTCCTTATCCTAATCTTTTTATTTAATGCTAATTACTTCTTGTGTTTTTTTTACTCTAAAGTTACCAATAAGGTCAATCTTAATGATTTTGAATTTCATATTTACTCTTTTTCATTCAATAATAATGGATTCACATTACAATAATATCATCCTTATCCTATCTTTATCTTTTTACATTAATGGATTCACATTACAATAATATCATTCTAAAAAAAAAAATTCAATTTTTCTTTAATTTTTTTATTTATTTATTTATTTATTTTTTTATTTTTTTTAAAGAAAAGTAACAATTTTAGTGGTGGTCGTAAAATTCTTCAATTTGAAATATCGGTAAAATACACATCTTGATATGGGAAAAGAAAATTTTTAAACGGTAATGAGATACTGCGATTGAATTGTGTGCACTATATTGACTCGTCTTTCCCGCTTAATGTAAATAACGAAAATCCCCATCTATTTATATGTGTTTACCTTACCAAACTTC
This sequence comes from Artemisia annua, assembly GCA_014162995.1. NCBI lineage: Eukaryota > Viridiplantae > Streptophyta > Magnoliopsida > Asterales > Asteraceae > Artemisia > Artemisia annua. The sequence continues at coordinate 79,759 of LBNU01005358.1, read as the reverse complement.
GTTAACGGTCATACATTATATTTAGCATACAGTTTTCTTTGTCTCAAATAAATGTTCGCTTTTATATTTCACAAATTTTAAAATTTTCACTAAATATATTATCCACCAATAAAATATCATCCTTACCCACTAAAATTATGTTTGATTGATAGAAACAGAAAATGAACATTTATCTTAGAATATACCAAAAAAAATATAAATAAATAAAATAACATTTATTTTAAAACCAACTTAACGACTTACTAATTTACCTTTAAATTCTTTTACTGAAATTTATATTGGATAAACCAACGTAACTAAATTCCCGATATAACTTTTAAATTTGACTTGAATAACAATCCAACATAATAATTAGGAGTATTAACTAGTACTAGTAGAAAGAAAGAAGATAAGATTAAATTAAAGGATAAATTAATAAGTGACACAAAATTACCAATCTACCCTTTATATTCCCACCTTATAAATAGACCCCGTATATCACAACCATCTCCCCATTCATTTCCAATTTATTATTATTATTCTTCTTCACTCTCTCATACAACCAATAACAAAAAATATGTCTAACTCCAACGGCAGCAGCGCCAAAAACTTGATAGTGAGCTTCGGCGAGATGCTGATCGACTTCGTGCCGACAGTCTCTGGAGTCTCGCTCGCTGAAGCACCTGGGTTTCTAAAAGCCCCAGGAGGTGCTCCAGCGAACGTGGCGATCGCGGTGCAGAGACTGGGCGGGAAGTCGGCGTTTGTAGGGAAGCTAGGGGAGGATGAGTTCGGGCTCATGCTGGCGAATATTTTGAAGGAGAATGGAGTGAATGTGGAGGGGATATGTTTTGACAAAGGAGCAAGGACAGCGCTGGCTTTTGTAACGTTGAAAAGTGATGGTGATCGTGAGTTTATGTTTTATAGGAATCCTAGTGCTGATATGTTGCTTACTCCTGAGGAACTTAACCTTGACCTCATTCGATCTGTATGTGTTCCTTCTTTTTTTTATATATATATTTATATGTATTTAACCTTTGATCATTTGATTTTGTCGGGAAAATGATAAACGGGTCTAATTAAATGGACCTAAAAAGTGATCTGCTGCATAAATGACGTGTACAGCTGTCATTTGTCATTTATACGGTAGGTCACCTTTTAGGTCGAAGGCTCATTGGCATGTTGTTTGAAGATGGTGGAGGCGCGTGGTGTTCACGCGCGAGTTACTGATTTGATAAATGAAAGTTGATTTGGTTTAAAAGGTTTAATTTGTTGTTGACTTATAAAAAGATTATTTATAAGGAAAGTGATTTGCGCACTAAACTTTTTAATTGAAACATGCTTACTCATGCATTAAATAATTGTATTTTACTTTTTTTTTAGGTTGAATATTTGCATACTTTTTGTAAATATGATATTTTGATGCATAATATACAATGCTGTTTAAGCATGTTTTGAGTAAGTATTTAGTAAAAAATAAATAAAAAAAATTAAAAAACCTTTTAAATGTGATATGATTTGGGGTGCTTCATGAAGGTGGTGGAGGCGCGTGGGTTACACGGGTGTGGTTGGTGGGTGTTTTTGGATCGCGTGTTAATTTTATTAATTGTGGAAAATGAGGGGTGGTTTTGTTGACTTTGATGGATTTAATTAGACGTCATTATTGATTATTTTATTTAAAAAGTAGTATAAAGTTAGTATTTTTAATTCATTCATGTCATGCATTGTTATTTGAGTCAAGATTTTACACAAAATAATATAAATATTTGTTTTTGTTATTTTTAAATATAGAAAAAATACAAAAGATGATTTGCAGATCAGTTGTCACTAAAGAATAGTAATATTCTTTTATATTAGATTAACACATGATATAAAAAAATGATTTTGGTCAAATTTACCTATACATACAACTGGAGTAAAATGTTACTAGTATTAGATTTTTTTTGGAAATAAACCATTACTGTAACATTTAAGACATAGGATTCCAGACATACTACTAGTAATTAATTGTATACTGTAATACTTACATAATTGGTAATTGGTGGATATTTTCATGCACTGAATTGGCAGAACATATACATGTGACTTTTGTGCAATTGTGTAAATAATTAGTATCAGTAACTGACTTTGTTTTTTTTCCCTTTGTTTATTTGTATTTTTTTAAGAAAGAGTTAATTATTACATGTAAATTGGTCATTTGGGTTTTTCTTATCAAATACCTTATACTTTCCTTTAGTTAATTATGAATTCAGTACATTTTTGTGACAAACAGCTTCCTTTCTGCCCAAAAAAACACTAATTTTTTGTTACTGAACGCAAAAGTTATTAATGACTTGGTTACGAAAGATGTTTTACATATCTTTATCTAGATTGTTTCTGCGGTAAATACGTCAATCCCATCTAGAGAATGCCGTTCTCATTAAAGTGGTTCCTTTTGAAATGTCTAAAAGATGCAGCAAGTAAATATGTCAACCTCAACTAGACAATGCCGTTTCACCATAAAGTGGTTCTTTTTGAAATGTTTAAAGTTATAAGTATATTTGCATGTATTATCCATTTGGGTAAAAAGGATATATCATGAAAATGACAATAAGTTATATGCTTGTTAATATGCAGGCCAAAGTTTTCCATTACGGATCAATAAGTTTGATAGTGGAGCCCTGCAGATCAGCACATCTTAAAGCAATGGAAGTAGCAAAGGAAGCAGGGGCACTTTTGTCCTATGACCCCAATCTCAGGCTGCCATTGTGGCCATCACCCGAGGAGGCCCGTAAGCAAATCATGAGCATATGGGACAAGGCTGAGGTGATCAAAGTGAGTGACAACGAGCTTGAGTTTCTCACAGGAAGTGACAAGATTGATGATGAGTCTGCAATGTCTCTATGGCACCCAAATTTGAAGCTTCTGTTGGTCACTCTCGGTGACAAAGGTTGCAATTACTACACTAAGGTATTTGCTCGTTCCCACTTTGTATTTACTATTTGACCTGATTGAAATCCTGAATCCGAGCAAACTACATCTTTTATGACATTAACTTATAATTGAATACTGTGTTTTGATGTGGGATTTCCGCCTCTAGAAGTAAATGGTTCCAAAATTCCATGGCGGTGTGGTCAATACGCTGACCATTTATTTTCTGGTCCAAATGTTTGCTTTTGCTAACTTTTCTATTTCCAAAATAACGGAATGACATATATTGACTGAACATGTGATTCAGTTGAAACTAAACTTTGGATAAACATTGTAGAAAATGGATTGAGCATTTGAAAAAGCTGTTGTGTTTATTTTTAGAATAAAACTAGGGTCGTGACGTTGGAAATTCAACTTTGTAGCTCTATGTGAATTATTTTCAAAAACTGCAGACTATAAGGTATTTGCTGTGATCATAGATCATTTTTCAACTGTCATATGCTTTTAACTTGGTACCTGACATTATACTTGATGTTCATTTGCTATATGCCCTTACAAGTTAGTATCATATATGAGACTCAAATATAAAAGATTAAAATCCGCTAAAACCAAATTCGGAGATCTTATCCATTAGTTTCTTCAATAAAAATTAAACAACTTGTATAATTAATTTATTAAGGTGCTTGATTAGTACACCAAAATGGGCCACTTCCAGCTCAATTATTCTTGCTTTACATTTAATATTGAGAATAGAGAGTCCTATGTCATGATGAATAAACGCCTTTCACCATCAGTGGTATATATTTGACTATTAATTTTGCGTGCTTTTCATGCCAAAAGTGAAACATTCACCAATTAAAATGCTTGGATCTCGAGTACAATAGTAAAAAGTTACTCCGTAAGTGAAACATTCACTGGTTAAAAGGCCTACACTCGTCATGGTCCTTTAGTATCTTTAATTAGTAATAGTGTTATACCTTCGTATATATTTTTATTGTAAATCCTTATGATTGCAGGATTTTCATGGAACGGTTGGTGCATTCCCGGTGAAAGCAGTTGACACAACAGGTGCAGGTGATTCTTTTGTTGGTGCCCTCCTAACTAAGATCGTCGACGACCAATCTGTGCTACAGGTAACCACATTTTCACATTTTAGCCAACTCACTTTTTACTACTGTTTATGTTGCCAATTTTGACCCATTAGTTATAAATGGGTCAATTTGGATTGTGTTTCCTACTGATGAACAAGCTTTAAAAGGACATGGGTCAGTAGTTGCTTAATGACCTGTACAACAAAAATATCATTTGAGCAAAAAAAATTTCGGGTCAACCCGCTCCTACCTGACCCGTATGGGCTACCTTAACTAAATCTGAAGCTGATAAATAATTATATGTTGAAATGCAGGATGAAGCAAAGTTGAAAGAAGTTCTGAGATACTCGTGTGCTTGTGGAGCCATCACCACCACCAAAAAGGGTGCAATTCCAGCCCTTCCATCAGTGGCGGAAGTCCACACCTTTCTTGACGCGCAACATTAGTCAATATTTTCATTGTCTCATCGAATAATAAGATTTCTCTTGAAATGGTTTTGTTTTATTATCAGTCAAATGTTTAAAGTAACAGAACTGGTTTTTGCATAGCATTTTCTGCCGAAGAAATTTAGTCATGTTGATTAGCGAAAACTGAGGTTTACTTTTTTGTTTTCTATTTTCAGATTTCGTTTGATTAAAGTACTCAATATCAAAATTTCTTGCCTGATTTAATCTTACTTGATTCAGTGGAAGTAAATTTATAAGTTTTTTTCGTGTGNAAAAAAAAAAAAAAAAAAAAAAAAAAAAAAAAAAAAAAAAAAAAAAAAAAAAAAAAAAAAAAAAAAAAAAAAAAAAAAAAACTGTCTCGAAATTCTTAATAATGATGATAAAAGATGTTCATTTTTATAAACTCTCAACTTAAATCGATTAAGTCATATAAACGTGTTTTCTACATAACTAGAAAAACTTGTGAAATCGGAATACGGGTGTTATCTCAATTGTCAAGAATCGAACATTAAGTTGAAAACGTGTTTAAGAAACTAGTAGATTAGAGTTGCTCAACAAACCAAAAGAAACTTGGGTCGTGTTAGAAATGAAATTAGCATGTCCACCAAGTTATACGAACACAAAAGTTGCACCATATCGTAAAGACTTAATTATTAATTTGATGTTCAGAACCAGAATAAGATAATTGAAAGTTGTTCCTTGACGTATCGAAGGTACATTGATGTTTGGAAACTATAAGGAGTCACCAATTGTTAAGACTATAAAAAGTGAAGATCATAGTATAAGATAAAATATATTTTAACTGTAAAGGATATTTAAAGTGTAGTAGAAAAAGACGTCCTATCAACTTGACAATACTATATTCACCAGAGATTAACTTTGTGCTAGACTGCTATTTTGTACAACATAACATAGACTTGTAATTAGCAATAATTCATAAGACGAGTCATTAAGATCGAGACTTTATTTGCGACCAGGTCAAGAATTTATGATCCTACTTATGATCCCATGACCAAGATCGGGTCCTATTCAACATCGTATGATTGCAGATATCTTCTGCTGAATCAACACATTTCGCCATACAAAATGATCATAAGATCAACAACGGTATTCAACAACCACACGAAAGCAAACAGCTAAGATAGGATGAAGTATGTACACAAAACTACATACAGAACAATAAAATGCCTTCTTCCTTCCATTTAACATATTTTATTTCCATCCATAGAAGATGACTATTTTGCCCTTCAGACATAAAGGGCCATAATATAACAACTATCGTTGGTGCTTTTTAGACTAAGAGAAATAGAACTAAGATGAGCGCCTGAGTTTATCAATGGTTACAATGCAATTGCCTGTGGATAAGTAGCACTGACCTCCATTCGCAACGACTCCCAAACATGTTTGCATCCTTCCCACCTAGCCTTCATGCGTGCCAGAAACGCCTCTGCCCACACTTCACTGTCACCATCTATGCTCAGATCATAAGGCACCGAGAAACTGTTTCCAGACCAAAGTTATTGTTACGAGCAGCCAGAAGAAAAACACAAAACATAAGCATAGAAACAAAACTTCAACGTTGTGCATTCAAGACACATATATATGGACATGAGGGATGTGACCTGTGCATATTTAGATGCCATAAGAGCTACCAACTTCGCTACAAATTAAGTCAACTTATATCTGTTTTTGGTACCAAAACGTTTCATCTATTGACAAATGCTTGATCAACACTTACCACTATTACATACAAAAATATTTTGATAACATTGGTTTTGGGCAACATTATTCCCAAATTATGTTGATCGAAGTGTATTAGGATCAGATGCTTTTACCATACTATTTGACAAGACATATTTAACTGGGGTTACACTTATCGACGTAGGCAAATCAAGTGCATTATTATATGGCTTTAGATGAAACTGATCATATATGATTCAGCCGCGCCCCCATTTACCCATAGAACTACTACATAACACATTAATAACTAGAAAAGGGTTCATTTCCACCAACTGAAGTGTGACTTAACGAAATTTGCACACCCTTATGTACACAGAAGCCTATGTGTCCAAGAACAATATACAGACAATACTCCAATTTTAATCTTCCCGGTTTCAAAATTTGTACTTTCCTAACACGGAAGCCTCCAAACAAGAAACCGTAGCAACCGAAGCTTGACAAGTATAACTGACACGTAGAAAAACAAGGTGTCTGGCATATAGCTGAATATGATATTCACAGGGTTGACCACATTTATTTGGTGTGTGTGTGTGTCCTAGCAGCTTTTTGAGTCAACAGCACATGAAACTTAGTTTTCTTGGCCCAGAAAGTTCTGCCTAAAAGTGTCCAGAGAGGAAATTTTGTAAATCAAGTGATGCGGTTTCCCGTCATCAGCCACAATAGAAAGGCAATGACATAAACGGAATCTCAAATACATCAAAATTACTCAACATGACTATGATGCAATTTTAAGTAAGAATGTTTGCCATTAACTGCCATACCTATCCTTATCAGATGCTCTAATTCAAGTATTTAAGATAATTATCATGGTTGTTGCAGGAAGACTATTAGTTTAATGTTCTAACTATACTGTTAGCGCTGAAAAGTTAGAATATTATTTAATAAGGGACTAGTAAGGGGGACTATTCATTCAGAATTTCAGATGATGGTGAAAACTTGGTTTAGACTTGTGGGTGGGTTAAGACCGGGTCTGTATTAATAATCACGGTCAGAAGTGGGCCTCAGCTAGTCTTTAATAGCGAAGGTTGGGTATAAGGTGTCCTTTTGGGAGGGGAGTAATGTGAGACTCGTAGGTGGGACTCTATCTGTTCTAATAATTAGTGAATGGTAGTGGCCTCAGCCAATCCTTAATACTGAAGGTCCGGTAATTTATTCTCTATATACTCAGGATAAGCCAATTCTTAAGGAGGAAGAAACTATTTGGTGGAATTATTGTTAAATCTTAGTGTTTTAGGAGAGATGGTTAACCTCCCGAACGTCGGCCAACCACTTTATTCTGTTATTGGTTATTTTCATTCAATAAACATGCTAGGGTCTTAATGCTTTGATGGTCCATTTATGACAATTATGTCTAACTAAAAACGCATTCTAGGATACCACAACAAACACATTTCACATTGCTCCACATCTACTCTGCAAACCCCATAGACCCAAACACTAATATTCTGGCCATGTCACACCCAATTTATGGAACATGTACTATTTGCAGAGTTAACAACCTTAAGGGAGTTTCGACTCAAAGCAATACAATTTAACAAACATTGTCAATGAGCACATTTGAATACTGTAGCTAAATTATAGAAAGCCAGATACAGATACAAGCAAGAATAAAAGAATAAAAGACAAGAACCGAGAAACAATCGTGACACAGTTACATGAGATATCGAGCAAAGGACTTTCGAGTCTTACCTCATTAACTCTTCTTCTGGGGGTCTTTTACTGGAGCTACTGTTCCTACAGTTTAATGTATACAAAGTTATCACAATAACACTAGAATATAACGTATGCTTGCTTTATACAATATAGTTGACATTTGAGCGTCAAACCTACTAACTTAATACTTCCTGACTTGGAAAATCCAAGTGAATTCAGTTATACTTTTGATATTTTCAGTACTTGACATTTTTTGTATGTTCAAGCAATATAAGTAAGGGTAACCACAAACCTGCGGACAAAAATGCTGAAAAGATGTAACGACTTGGTGGAAAGATTATATACAGCATCTTCTATATGGTCCTTGCCAAAAATATAGACCACAGGGTAGCCAAGAAGCCACCTGCAGCAACGCACCCATCTTTAGTTGCTATTAATGACACAAACATCTAAAGTTACAGAGGAATACAGGTGTCTGGGTTCATATATGATGCACATGCATCAGTATGTCTGTAACATGTACAGGACGAATATCATACAACAAACCGTGAAATTCACACTCCAAAGATGCATTGTCGCTCTCTTTTGTGTTTAATACTGTATGTGTTTACGAATGTAAATGTTCCAGAATACTGGAGATAGAAAAAGTAGCAGGTTAGGTAATGGGTTTGGTTCAAAAGGGGTAAATTTTGGAGGGGTTGAAACTGGAAGCAGATAGGGTCGGGTTGGGTTGAGCACTTGAGCTAAAGACTTTTTGTGTCCATTTTAAGGTAGTTAACTAGTGTGTGATACACGATTACTATTAGCAGGTTTGTGCTTTGCAAAAACTGTATGAACAACTTTCGACATGTTTGATTTGTCTATTTGACCCATTTCCATTTTAGCACAAAATGCTATTCTACCACATTGACTTGTTAACAATACATAGACCCATTTATAAGTTACTTCATATTGCCACGTCTTCTGAAATTATTGCCACGTCTGTGGCCTAAAATAGACATAATGGACCGTGTATTTTTTTACCATCACATGATGACTTTTCAAGGTCTTAATCCAAACAAGAATAATACAACTACATATTTCCATTTATTCATCTGGGCAATATGAAATGTATGCGGGACGGTTGCAAATTGAAGGTAGAGAGAGCATTAATTACCCGTTGAGAGTTGGGAGAGTGACAAGCGTATCTTGCATAAGATGACTAAGATCAATGATGTCACAAGGCGGCTGATTATTAGCATCAGGTACCTGAACATTACTGGTTGAATCAACATTACCACAAAATACCGCCGAGAATAGCTTCTGGAGTGATAGAAACTGTGCTCCAACGGGACTCTTTTCGATCTCAGTTACCATCTGGACGTAAAACAAAGGGCATCAGAAATACGACAACCTCAGATATACAGGAACTAGTAAGTATGGATGATATATATAAACCTGTGGTGGATCTTGTTGAAGGTCAACATAATGCAATTCAAAATCTTTGTTTATTGATGAGTTGATGAGATGAGCAATGGCTTTGAGATGTATCAAGTATATCATATCCTCGATGAGCATGACGCGTAAATTCTCAAAGATGGAAGACTCCTCCTGTAAGTATTATAAGTAGTCCAATTTCAAATCATCTCTATCTCTACTAGTAGATAATTGCATTATCTATATCTATACTACTATATAATGCATTTGGGATTATTCAGACTTTTTTCTTGCTTATTATGGAAAGATTTCAAAACTAATTTGTTAAGAAGCAGGTTGGTTGTTCAAACTAAAATTATTTTTGGCTTAACCATCTCTAATATCTCCACTTATAAAGCATGAAGAGTTGAAGACTACTAAACGTGTAACCAAATAACGCAAAATATAATCACAGGGTACCCGCAGCCGCATTGCGTGGGTACCGTTCTAGTATAAATAAATAAATAAATAAATAGATACATGATGTTGTCGGAGTTGGTTGAGAAATGAGGAGAGACGTAGTTGAAGGTCAGGGAGTTTTCCGCCGTAGTCAATCATGATAACTGATCTCATCCCACTGCATAATGCCAGTATATCTGTTATAAACAATAAATAAAACATATTATTATTATAATAAAAATAATATTTTTGATATAAAAGTAAGAAAAATGGAAGGAAGAAAAAGAAAGATAACCAGTGTTGAGACGGCGGTTAGAAGAAGGTCTGAGACGCCATTTGATTTCAGCAAGTGACCATTCAACTGCCGACTTTATTTCTTCTTCTTCCTTCAACATAATAATTATTAATTTTTTCAATTCATAAATAAATGATTTTGATTGATTATTCCTCCTTCAACAAACACAGAGAGTGAGTGAGTGAGTCAATAGTCAATACCAACCAAGAACCAACCGTTTTATCTGTCTGTCGGGCGGCCCATTTGAGTTGATGATTAAAACTATCTTATGGATCACTTTAGGCCCAATACCATTTCTTCTTCTATACGAATGCTAGGTCTAATTTACTCAACTCAACATAATAATAATAATACTCCTCCTCCTAGTATTCTACTTGTTTGATTAATTGATGATTTATCAAAACTCACCACCATAACAACAACTATTCATCTCTAAATCTGTTATTACCGAATTTATATAAAGTAAAATATGCTTTCATGCAATTTTTTTGTCTACGTACGTACACTCATGCAAAATTGATGTTTCTTTCCATTCCCATCTTCTTAGAGGCGTATCTAAAAAAATAATCGTAAATAGTATCAAACGCTGTTACTTGCGTTTGATACTATTTACGGACTTAATTGTTCATATCAATTTATTTTGGATTGAAATCAATCAACATGAGACATGATCGATGTTACCCAATCAAAAAGACGATAAAGTAAATGAAAATGGGTTATATTTTAAATAAAAATACTAATAAGACTTACTATTTTGCTTACACTCGCAATCTTTCTCAACATGATTTACATTTTTATATAGACATGAGATGATCTTTAATTTGTCTACCATCGAACAAAAATGATGCAATTTTCTCCCACCCACTTTTTTTGTCAAATCAGTTTAATTACCTTTGTGTTTTTATAACTCACTCTATACAACATGTTTTGTTTATCAAACTTTTATCCAATTACCATGTGAAATATAAATGTACATATTTGCATTCATATATGCAACATATCTAATCTCAATTTAGCACCAAACATAACTCATTTGTACACCACATGCAAGTGAATCTAGTTTAAAAATGTTTGTTGCGGTTCATTTTTATACCAAACGACATATGCCAAAAGGCAGATACATGATCAACATGCTAGCTGATACACTCATCTTTTTGCAACTTCAACCAACATTGCATCGAATTATTCGTACAATACTTCTAGCGATTTAACTATTAACATCGCTCATTTATATATACGCTATTATACCGGCCTCATGCTCAAACTCCTTTTACCAACAAATATTTCATATTTTCTAGCAAAAGCTAACGGATCAACCCTCGTATACTTGGGTTCAACCAACACGCGTACTAAAGGAGAGCATATAAATAATTCTAGCATTGTAATGATTCAAGTGCGATTATTAAACAACATGAGGACCAAACGAGTACTTTTCATCCGCTAGATTATCATAAATATAGAGCCGGACATAGCTAGCTTCAAGTTTAACCAAGATCAGGGACAGTGAAGTGCTCATCATCATCTTCATCGTTGCACATTATCTCATATCTTGGTTTCTTGTTGTGTGGGACGTAAAACTTGTTTTGTCTGTAAGACGCGGTGTTGATGGGTTGTGATGCTGGAAGTTGAGGCACTTCAGCAGCTTCATCACCAAAGACACCATAGTCGGTTAACCACTCGAGCTCTCCAAATTCAAGCTGTTCTTTCTGCACACCAAAAGGTCACGTTTAGAGGCAGATTTTTTTAACTCATTTACTTGTAAATTAGTTATACGAAGTGCTAATTGTTTTATTACAAAAGAACAGACGAGTAATATACCTTATCAGAGGATTCAAAATCTGAAAATTGTAAGAGGTCATCAACAGCCCATTGTGGTGAATTGTATCCAGATATTTGGTGCGTTGGTGTTTTCACGGGAACAACCTGTGGCACAGCTGCCACATTCTTATTAGTGGATGGTGGTGGTGGCTCATGTTGGTTCTTTTCGGGCTCTTGGGTGGAACTGGAACTAAGAGCCACACGGATCCCAGTGGCTAAGAAACGCTGGTGGTTGGCAGCAAGGCTACCTGCTGAATGAATTGGTTCGTCACAATCACGACAGAAGAGTGCTCTGTCCTCTACACAGAAGATAAATGCCGTTTTCTCCTGCAAGAGTAAGTTATCGCTTAGTTAATTACCAATAGTAAAAGGGCGCAGATGTGTTAAAACGAAGCAACGTTTCACTCAACATATAGGAGAATAGTCCATTACTAATCTATTATCTATGACAAAAGGAAAACTATTGATACATACACGTCTCATTGTATACACATATATGTTTATCAACATACGCACTCATAAATTTTTATTTTTTATTTTATTTTATTTTATTTATTTAGTTTTTGAATAGCGATGATGTATTAGCATTCTAGCAAGTAGCCAGAAGCGAATCAACGTACAGACAGCTCGACTGGATCAAGCTCGGATTACATGACCAATCAAGCCAATTAATAGAGGCTTTATTAGCTATATTACATCTCCTAATATCTACTAAGAAATCCAAGAGAAGGAAGCAAAATTATTACTTACAAATCTGCATATCCTATTATTTTAGATTGCTTATTTAAATAGTTAATCCTTACAAGCACAATTTGTGTCATCCTAACCATAATCAGTTTTATATAATCAATCTCAAATCATTGTAAATTCCTCCTATCTAAAGTAAACCGTGAGCACATATTATATAACAAACACTATTCTTACTAATCAAAAGTGGTTATGTTAGTTACTTTTACCATCACTCAAATCAAATTTCTTAATTCGACTTTATTACTTTATATGATTCTTACCTCAGTTTGATCAATAATTTGTAAAAGAATTTATACACTTTTTATATTTGTAATTACATGACCAAAAAAAATATACAGTAACTAATACTAGTACGAGTAACAAACAAAAAATATAAACTTAGATATTATAATAGATCTACATAAGACACTTCTTAATATGAGAAAACTAAACAGCTACCAAAAGATACAATAAAATATAAAAAGTTGCACTGAAATTCATATAAAACAATATTAAGTTAGAAGAAGAAAATTATATATTACTTGGCAAATATCACAAGGAGGGAGCTTATTAGGCAAAGATTGCTGCAACAAAAGCCTTTGATGTTTGCTAGCAAGCTTATTGGCTGCATGAACTTCCACATCACATCTTGCACACAAAGCAGCTTCATCTGCACAACATATCAATGTTGCTGGAGCTTTTTCACACACATCACACTGAATCTTCATCTTCAAACACAACTTCAACTTCCTCACACAAATTATATTAAGAAAAGCTTAATATGCTACAAGATGTACTATAATGAATAAAAACAAGAGGGATCTTTAGGAAAGAGGGTAGTATTTTGGGAAAGATGGGATTGGGTGAGCTTGGAAGATAAGGAGAAGATTTTTTTGGAGATCAAATGATTGATGGAGATTCAGACAACAAGGAGTTTGTGTAGGTCCATTTTTAGAAAGTTTAGTGGCCAGGAATGAGTTTACATTCTAGTGGATGTCAATTATTTTGGCTCTTTTTTCATATATATGTGGTTCATCTAACTTTGCATGTACTTGTATTTTGCAACTTGCACATTAATGATCTTGCTAGCTGCTAGTGGGAGGTTGAATCTGACTTTAAGAATCTTCAAGAGCCTCATTTATTATGTGAAAATGTTTCATCCTAGTCAAGGAGTTGATCTAAGTTCATAAAATTAATTAAAGGGTGTTCCTTAAATTGTCTGAAGGCACTCGTTAGACAAACCTTTCGTAAAATCAATTTCTGAGTCTCTTGTCGGTTCAAGTTGTTAGTGTTACTTGCTCTTTGGTGACTTGTTCAACAAATATATATGAAGTCATGCAAGATTGAGACAATCTTTAAAAGTGACAAAGCTTTGACATAAAAATAGTATGAATACAAAAGGTTTCAAGGAAAGAAATGGTTCAAAGTATTATAAGATGGAAATATGAAGTCATGCAAGATCAACAAAATCTTTAAAGTGACTTAGTTACAAGAACCAAATGCACAACTCATGACCAACAAAAGGTAACCTAAAATCAACCAGTTTATAACTTCACAATAAGTGCATGTATATATGTTGTCAACCTACAACATAAATCCATCCTTTATTACCTCTTACAAACCAATATCACATCGTTCGTTCCGGCTTTTTCTGCTCCCTTGAACACAGACTAACACATTCACGTTTTCGTTCAAATATGGAGAAGAAAAAGAGAACGACGGAACAAGAAGATGGTCGATTGCAACATCATTTGATTCTTTTAGTTGCTATTGTTATAGGCTTTGTTATTATGGATCCTTTTGATATGAGTCCAGTTGGTGGACATGATTTTCAACCCGTAAGAAATGATATCGCACCTTATGACCAAGTGATGGAGAGTTGGCCGGATGACAATCTTAGTAGGCTAGGGCTTGGAAACTTAGAGTTTGTAGATGAAGTCTATGGACCCGAGTCGTTGGAGTTTGATCCCTTAGGAAATGGACCTTATACTGGCTTAGCTGACGGCCGGGTTGTAAAATGGGCAGGCAAAGATCGAGGATGGGAAACATTCGCTCTTGTTTCCCAAAAGTGGTAAGTTTTCAATATGTTCTCCTATGCATGCATGGCAGTTGTCATATATATTTCATTTCTAATTGATTTACTGAGTGAAATTGTAAGTAATTAGCGCTTGTTTCCCAAAAGTGGTAACTTTTAATAGTTCAAAAGTCACTGAAGTATGTAACTTGCAATATGAAAAGGTCGGAAAAGCTATGCGCAACAGGAAAAGACTCAACGACATACAAGCAATGGAAAAAGGAGCCATTATGCGGACGACCACTTGGATTGAGGTTCGATAAAGATAGCGGAGATTTGTACATTGCTGATGCGTATTACGGACTTATGGTTGTGGGTCCTGAAGGTGGATTAGCGAAACCATTAACCACTGAGGTTGATGGGAAGCCCATACTCTTCGCAAATGACCTTGATATTCATAGCAATGGCTCGATCTTCTTTACAGACACAAGCAGGAAGTATAATAGAGTGTAAGTTCTATAACTAACTTATGCATTGGTCTAGATTAAACATATCAAAGTTTAAATACATGCCAATAAATAACTGCTTGTACATGATGGTTAAGTGGTTTTATTATAGGAACCACTTCTTTATAATGTTGGAAGGAGAGGCAACAGGAAGACTCCTAAGATATGATCCTCCTACAAAATCGACTCATGTCGTATTGGATGGTTTGGCTTTTCCAAACGGAGTCCAATTGTCTAGAGACCAATCCTTCCTGTTATTCACAGAGACTACAAATTGCAGGTACGTCGTAAACTAGTTGTGTAAAAAAGTGTCTAATACGATATTATTAGCCATATGGGTGTGTATTAACAATCTTCGTTGCCTTTTTCAGGCTTATGAAGTTGTGGATAGAGGGTGAAAGGAAGGGCAAAGTCGAGCTGGTAGCAAACTTGCCTGGATTTCCCGACAACATTAGGATAAACGACAAGGGCCAATTTTGGGTGGCTATTGATTGTTGTAGAACTAAAGCGCAAGAAGTGTTAACAAACAACCCTTGGATGAGGAGCTTGTATTTTAGGCTACCATTTCAAATGAGGTATTTAGCTCGAATAATGGGAATGAGAATGTACTCGGTGGTATCCCTTTTCGACGAACAAGGGGAGATCTTGCTGGATGTTCTCGACGACAAAGAAGGTGTGGTAATGAAACTAGTTAGTGAAGTTAGGGAAGCTGAAGGGATGTTGTGGATTGGCACTGTGGCTCATAATCATATCGCGACTGTACCTTACCCTTGATCAGGGTCCGTTTGTAATAAACCATTTAAACGATCGACTTCAGTTCGTTGTTTTGTATTTTTCTCTTTTCTATCAATGCATTGGATTTCTTAGCTTGACAGAATGGTAAAAGTGTCTCTTGCATTCCACAACCGAACCACATAAATACATACATAGATGGTTCTAGACTTGGGCTTGAGCCCGTCAAAATACATAACAATCATATGGGCTAAACTACATAATAATATCGACTAACACTCCCCCGTAGTTTGAGCGGGAGGACACCGGACGCGAAAACTGGACCGAATTTCCTCAAATAAAGCCGATGGTAAGCCTTTGGCGAAGATATCCGTAAACTGATAACGCGAGGGAACATGTAGATCTCAGCAGCAACTAAATCACGAACAAAATGTATGTCAATCTCAATGTGTTTCGTACACTGATGCTGAACTGGATTGCAGGACAAATAAATAGCACTGACATTATCACAATAAACAAGCATAGCGGAAGACAATGAGAATGCAACTCACGCAATAAATTGCGGATCCAACAAGTTTTCGCAACAGCATTGGCAACACCACGATACTCTGCCTCAGCACTGAAACGAGAAAGTGTAGGCTGACGCTTTGAGGACCAAGAGAGTAAGCCGTTGCCCAGAAATACACAATAACCCGAAGTCGAACGCCGTGTAGTTGGACAACCAGCCTAATCCGCATCTGAGTAAGCAACTAAATCTGTAGTGGAAGAAGAAAATAATTGTAACCCGTAGTCTAAAGTACCACAAACATAGCGTAAAATCCTTTTAAGAGCTGATAAATGAGGCTCCCGCGGATCATGCATATGAAGACAAACCTACTAAACAGCATACGGAATATATAGCCGAGTAAAAGTAAGCTACTGAAGAGACTCTGCCAGACTACGATAAAATGTCGGATTAGAAACCATATCACCTGTATCACCCAGCTTGGACTCAGTATCAATAGGAGTCCGACTGGGATTAGAATTAACCATACCAGCCTGCTCAAGAATCTCAACAACATATTTCTTCTGGGATAAAAACATCCCAGAAGAATCACAAGTAACAGAAATGCCCAAAAAATAGTTAAGAGATCACAAATCTGTCATGGAGAACTCCTGATGTAACCAACCAATAACCTGCTGTAGCAATTACTCAGAAGAGGCAGTAAGAACAATATCATCCACATATAACAACAAATAAGCGACTAACACATTTGACATCGAAAAGAGAAAATTGGCGAAAAACGTCCAAAAATCTTTGAGTTCTAGCATTGTCAATGAATGATGTCTCAAAATTAAAACTGGGGGTGCCTAAACGAGCAAGTTTATGCCATCCATTATATTTGGGTTTTAATATGTCTAATCTAACTAAACCAAAAACCCGATGTATCAAATAGCTCCTAATTTATGACAGTTTTGTCACATGAGGCTGTTGATCAGACATGTCAAACATGCAATGGGTAAGTACAACTTTCATTAAATATAACTATTCTTAAAAACCTAACAAACATTGTTTCGGCCTTTTCACCAAGTGGTACTTATCTTGACTTTTTCAAGGTTGTACCTTCTCCTGCTCATTTGCTATATTGAAAAAGTCTCATCTAAATATATGAGAGATATGTTGAGTTAAACTTTGTTGGGTAGATTAGAGAGCTAATATGATCATTAGGGTATTGTCGATCTCTGATGTTCCTTTGTTCTTTAGCTTCTAGTTCATATACTTACTAGTTAATACCGCATCAGCTAATAAGAATATCTTCAAGTTGTCTTTGATTTCTTGAATGAATCGTTTTGAATTCGCTCGCTAATTTCATTATCGGCAAGTTTTTTTTATACTTAGTATTATTATAATTTATGTTTAAATCTAATAAGAGAGCATTGAGCACTAAATTCACTTGGCATCATACACTTGTCATCACATGTAACTAAGACATTGTTGGCAAATGAAGGATTTGGTCATGCCCAAATCAAAGCTCTAAAACATAAGGGAACCAACAATAGCACAAAACGACCTATATGTTAGATTTTTTTTCCCCCCTTAAATATGACCTCGTTAACAACAGTCACTTTTCCATCACAAACCAAGACGTGCGTCCTTAAAAGACGTACGTGTTGTCGCTAGCTAATTATCTCACCTGTAGTTCAAAAAAAATTTAAAGCCATGTTGAAGATATATTTCTAGATGTCACGAACACACACGTCAATGGCGGTATGGTCAATTATATGCAGCCAACTACCAAGTGTTAGCATAAATAGCTAGTTTGGCTTGTCTATATCTATATTATGAGAGTCGGCAAATTAATTAATGTCGACACATAGTCAATTCCATCAAACAAGTTAGAATTTAAAAGAAAAAATCGCGAGTTATAAACATATCATCTTCAACAACATTTCTCATCGTTGCTAAACATATTAAAAAGAGAAATTGTGGCAAATACAGAAAACGAAAATTTTATTTAAATACATAGGTTGATAAATAACAACATAAATAATATTGAAGTGTACATTAATCTAAGAGTAAATTTCAAAAATCGTCCTTGTGGTTTGGCCAAATTGGTAGTTCAATCCTTATTTTTTGTTTTTGAAAGTGCACTCATTGTCCTTATGAGAAACTTACAAGTGCATATTTGGTCTCTGGCTAAAGTTAATTACTAAACTACTCTTTTTGTCTTTCCTTTCACTTTGGACTCTGTGAGGGTAATTTAGTCATTTAGTTGTACTAGGGACCAAGAGTGCACTTATAAGTTCTCTACAAGGACGACGACTGCACTTTTGAAAGGATGAGTACTAAAACTGCAATTTGGCCAAACTATAGGGATGATTTTTGAAATTTACTCTTAATCTAATTAATGAATTTTTCTAAACACGTCCCAAAATTATGGCTAATTAAGTCACAAAAACAAACCGTTGGTTACTTGTTTAAAAATTGCTTAGGACATGTAAGCTAAATTTGCAATGTATATATATAAGAAGGAAAGAATACAATACAAAAATAATACAATCCCACAACAAAGGATGTATGGGTATAACAGAATGAATAATGAGGCACACCAAAGGCAAGAGTATAGGAAGAAAAGTGTTTGAGAATAATGATAAAGGGAATGGTACAATTGAAAGGAGTAACATTAAGGAATGAGGTACTACTGATAATTCTACACATATAGAGAATGTGATTAAGAAGAATAATGGAAAAGTAAAAACGGAATGTTAATCAGTTTGATGCCCTAAATGGAATACGTAATAAGGATAGTGAGCTGAGAATAATGAAGGCCCAAAATGTTAATCAGTTTGAGGATGAGGGAGATTTATGCAAGGATAAGAACGAAAAGTCTTTAAGTATGAAAGAGAATATAGTCAAAGAGAATAAGGATGTTGATATTTTCATTCTATGGCAAAAGCAGGAGGAAATAGTTGATATATTTGTGAATAATAAGAGGATTCCCACTTCTGAAGAATTAGAGACTTGGGCTCGATATATATGTGAGTGGTACAAGGGGGAGTGGGAAGCAAAATGGAAAAGTAAATGCCCCATTGTAGGAAGATGTAAATGGCTTAGTGATTGATTGAAGTAGTGAATATGGAGGTTTTAGTTTCTGATGTTGTCCTTGTAGTCATGTCTATATGAATTTTCATGTTTGTATGTTTGTTGTCCGTATGTTTTAGTCCTAAGATCAGCAGCTTTGGTCTTGTCCTTAGCTCTGATCTTGTATTGTAAATGTTTGAAGTTTAATATAATTCATCTTTTGCACCAAAAATATATATAAAAAGATAGTTAATTATCGCTTAATATAAAAAGTTGTAAAACGAGTGTTGTGTTGTGAATAATATTGTGCATATCCACCCTAATTCTAAAAGTTATTTATCTAAAGTTTACTTTTTCTAACCTCTTAATAATAATAGGAGATGAAAAGCGATTTGGCAAATGTCGTAGACAAGTATCTTTTTTTTAAAGGCAACATAAATATATAACACAAACAAAGAAAGGAACAAATTAATGGCATCCCAAACTCCTTATCAAGCTGATAAGGAGATAAGACCCGAAAAGAAGAAAAGAACATCCTCACATTAGGCCAACCACTGGACATAACTAAAAGAACAAACTAGATCCCTTGTGCCAAACACTGAACACTACACATGACATGCCAAACACTCGGACAACATCTTTTCACTTGTAGAGCTGCACACTAGTAGACAGTGGAACAACAAATACTTCTTTTTTTTTTTTTCTTTTTTTTTTTTTTTTTTTTTTTTTTTTATCATAACTAGAATTGAACCCACATAATATCTCACAAACATATCTAACGAAGTGGTCATGGAGCGGTTGGTTCATGCCGACTATCATGGTCGGCTTGTGATCTACCTTGCTCATTGTGAGTATTTGCTTATTTCTTTCCTTTTTGTTTCATAATTATAAATAGAAGTTACTGGTGTCGCAGCAATTATTGAAATATACAAATTGTGAGAAATTGACAAAAGTGTTTGATAACATGTTGAAGTTGATAATGTATTGTTATAGTGACAAGAGGCCAATGTGGAATTGTGGGTACTCCTATTGAAGTTAATAAAAGAGGTTGAAATATCTAAAGAGACATGAAACCCAAAATGCAAATGAGTAAATAATTAGAAAATTAGACTAAACTAAAATAACGATTTCTTTTCACTCTTTTGTTGAGTTAAATGTAAACTTTTCATCTAAAGGTACAACAACAATAAGATTTTACATAAACAAAAGCTCGAGCTTGTTTTCAAGCATTGTATATTTAGCTCAAGCTCGGCTCGTGACAAATTTTGGGGAATTTTTGCGTTCAAGTCAACCTCATTTTAAAGTATAATTAAACTTTTATTTTCATGAGCCTGTTGGCTTGTTTGGTTTTTATCCAAACGTGGCACTTTTTGAGTTCAAAAGATGACAAAAGGTGACGTGGAAACTCTACTCTTTTAACAAGCAAAAGTTAAAAAGACACAACACTTGTTGTTCCAAAAGTCCAAACTAAGCAATGTTGAGAAAGATCATTTCTTTGACTACCTCAAAGTCAAAATCAAGAACATCATCATTTCTTTACTGCAACCCACCTTCCAAGATTCAAACTTTTTCATCTGGGTATCATCCAAATGTTACAAAACATAAAGGGTCTTTCTCAAATTTCAATAAAGATGGGTTTTTAGGTGGAACAACAACAAGATGTTACAGTAACAGTATTAACAGTCGTGAGAGTATAGAGTACGATGTTGTTATTGTTGGAGGTGGGCCCGCTGGATTATCAGCAGCCATAAGGTTGAAGCAGCTCTGTCTTGAACATGATGTTGATTTCTCTGTCTGTGTTGTTGAAAAGGGTGCTGAACTAGGTACTAGTACTATGCTTTTTTATTTCTCATATATATATAGGGGGTGTTTGGTTTGGGGGTCATGTTTATATGCTTTTCCAAACACACCTTTATATGTTTACAGGTGCCCATATACTATCTGGAAATGTATTTGAGCCCCGTGCATTGAATGAACTTATTCCAAACTGGAAACAGGAGGAGGTACAGTAGTATAAGTATTTGTTCAAGTATCGAATTGTTGGAAAGTGACTATTTTTATGAATTGATATAAGTATATATTTGAATGCTTCTGCAGGCACCCATAAGTGTTGGTGTTTCTTCTGATAAGTTTATGTTGCTTACGAAGAAATATGCTATCCCAATGCCGAATCCTTTTGACAATGAAGGAAACTACGTTATAAGGTAATTATTATGACTACTTTCAAGTGGTTATGGGCAAATCAACAATGTTCTATCATTTGAGTTGTACATTCACACTTTTTTACGTCGTTCGTTCAGAACGAAATAGATTTTTCTGATCTGCTAAAAATATAATTCAGTTTAAGTCAGTTTGCACGTTGGTTGGGACAGAAAGCTGAAGAATTAGGAGTTGAAGTGTACCCTGGCTTTGCTGCTAAGGAGGTACATGCTTTACATGAATATCTATATGCTTGTGTGTATGTATATGTACCATGTGTGTGTATGTGATAACGAGCTACAGAAATTTACAGATATTATTTGATGAAAGTGAAAATGTTATTGGCATTGCAACTAATGACATGGGAATCGGCAAAGATGGTTCCAAGAAAGACAATTATACACCTGGTGTAGAATTAAAAGGTAGCATTACACTTTTATGCAATTTTAGAATGTGGTAAATTACACACAAATTTTTATTTCCCGTGACTTATAAACTGTGTCTCATATTGACGAAATTACCAGGGCGTATAAATCTTTTTGCTGAAGGATGTCGAGGTTCACTCTCAGAGGTTTGCAGAAAATCCTGTTATGTCGTCTTAATTGACTTGTTTCTTCTGGAGTATAACAATGTTATTATTTTCTGTATGCAGAAATTAATAAAAAGGTTTGATCTTAGAAAGAAAGGGCAGGGACAACACCAAACATACGCCTTAGGAATTAAAGAGGCAAGTGAAATGTTACTCAGACGCNAATTGCAAAAATCGTCCTTGTGGTTTGACCAAATTGCTAGTTCAATCCCTATTTTTTTTCAAAAGTGCACTCATTGTCCTTATAGAAATTTACAAGTGCATATTTGATCTCTGACTAAAATTAAATTACTAAACTACCCTTTTCGTCTTTCATTTCACTTTGGTCTATGTGAGGGTAATTTAGTCATTTATTTTTACTAGGGACCAAGAGTGCACTTATAAGTTTCTCACAAGAACGACGAATGCACTTTTGAAAGGA
This sequence comes from Artemisia annua, assembly GCA_014162995.1. Lineage (NCBI taxonomy): Eukaryota > Viridiplantae > Streptophyta > Magnoliopsida > Asterales > Asteraceae > Artemisia > Artemisia annua. The sequence continues at coordinate 57,224 of LBNU01005358.1, read as the reverse complement.
TGAGTATTGAAACTGCAATTTAGCCAAACTACATGGACGATTTTTGCAATTTACTCTTAGTCTAACTAATGAGTTTTTCTAAACACGTCCTAAAATTATGGCTAATTGTCACAAAAACAAACCATTGGTTACATGTTTAAAAATTGCTTAAAATATGTGAGATAAATTTGCAATGTCTATATATAAGAAGATAGTTAATTACCGCTTAATATTAAAAGTTGCAAAACGAGTGTTGTGTTGTGAATATAATATTGTGCATTATCCACCCTAACTCTAAATAGTTATTTATCTAAAGTTTACTTTTTCTAATCTTTTAAAAATAAGAGACACATTGTACTTATTTAAAATAACAATTATCGCTTTTCTTGTCAATTTCTTTACTCCCATTCTTTATGTTTTAAAATACGCTACAACACGAATTTGCTTTAAACAATTATAGGATATGAAAAACGATTTTGCAAATGGCGAAGACAAGTATCTAGTAGACAGTGGAACAACGAATACTAATTTTTAATCGTAACTAGAATTGAACCCATAATATCTCACAAACGTATCTAACGGAGTGGTCATGGAGCGGTTAGTTCATGCCGACTATCATGGTCGGGTTGTAATCTACCTTGTTCCTTGTTCATGGTGATTTTTGCTTCCCTTTTCCCTTCTTATTTCATAATCATATATAAACAGAAGTTACTGGTGTCGCAGCAACTATTTGAATATATAAATTGTGAAAACTGACAAAAGTGTTTGATAACATGCTGATGTTTGATGATGTGTTGTTATAGTGACAAGAGACCAATAAGGATACAATCAGTAATAGAGCTTGAAATATTTAATAGATACAAAACCTAGTTAATAATGTCAGTGAGTGAACAGTCAGAAATTTGACTAAACTACTTAAAGGTCAGAAACTATTGTTAAAAAAAAAAAAAAAAAAAAAAAAAAAAAAAAAAAAAAAGAAAAAGAAAAAGCATTTCCTCTAACTTTCTATTAAAGTAAAGGTAAACTTTTCATTTAAAGCTACAACAATGATAACATTTTACACGGATAAAAGCTTCAACTCTTATAGATAAAAGTAAAGGTGAAAACGAGCCGAGCCGAACCTAAATCTAGCATAACTAGTTCTCAGCTTGATTATAATAGTAAAGCTCTAGCTTATTTTCAAGCATCACATGTTAATCTCAAGCTCGGCTCACGATAAATTTAGCAAATTTTCACTCAACCTCGTTTAAGTCAACCTCATTTTAAACTTTTATTTTCATGAGCCGGTTGGCTTGTTTGGTTTTATCCAAACGTGGCACTAACTAGACTTTTTTGACTTGAAAAGATGACAAAAAGGTGACGTGGAAACTCAAACTCTTTCAATATCCTCTGAAAGAGAAGTAACAACTCACTTTGTTGTTCCAAACTCAACTAAACAATGTTGAAAAAGATCATTTCTTTGACTACCTCAAAGTCAAAATCAAGAAAACTATTATTAACATCATCATCATCATTTCTTTACTGCAACCCACCTTCCAAGATTCAATCTTTTTCATCTGGGTATCATGCAAATGTTACAAAACATAAAGGGTCTTTCTCAAATTTCAATAATGATGGGTTTTTAGGTGGAACAAGAAGTTACAGTAGTGGTCGTGAGAGTATAGAGTACGATGTTGTTATTGTTGGAGGTGGGCCCGCTGGGTTATCTGCTGCCATAAGGTTGAAGCAGCTCTGTCTTGAACATGATGTTGATTTCTCTGTCTGTGTTGTTGAAAAGGGTGCTGAACTAGGTACTAGTACTATGCTTTTTTATTTCTCATATATATATATATATAGGGAGTGTTTGGTTTGGGGGTCATGTTTATATGCTTTTCCAAACACACCTTTATATGTTTACAGGTGCCCATATACTATCTGGAAATGTATTTGAGCCCCGTGCATTGAATGAACTTATTCCAAACTGGAAACAGGAGGAGGTGAAGTAGTATAAGTATTTGTTCAAGTATCGAATTGTTGGAAAGTGACTATTTTTATGAATTGATATAAGTATATATATTTGAATGCTTGTGCAGGCACCGATAAGTGTTGGTGTTTCTTCTGATAAGTTCATGTTGCTTACGAAGAAATATGCTATCCCAATGCCGAATCCTTTTGACAATGAAGGAAACTACGTTATAAGGTAATTATTATGGGCAAATCAACAATGTTCTATCATTTGAGTTGTAGATTCATACTTTTTTACGTCGTTCGTTCAGAACGAAATAGATTTTGCTGATCTGCTAAAAATATAATTATTCAGTTTAAGTCAGTTTGCACGTTGGTTGGGACAGAAAGCTGAAGAATTAGGAGTCGAAGTGTACCCTGGCTTTGCTGCTAAAGAGGTAATATGCTTTACATAAATCTGTATGCTTGTGTGTATGTATATGTACCATGTGTGTATGTGATAACGAGCTACAGAAATTTACAGATATTATTTGATGAAAGTGAAAATGTTATTGGCATTGCAACTAATGACATGGGAATCGGCAAAGATGGTTCCAAGAAAGATAATTATACACCTGGTGTAGAATTAAAAGGTACCATTACACTTTTATGAAATTTTAGAATGTGTAAATTACACACAAATTTTTATTTCCCGTGACTTATAAACCGTGTCTCATATTGACGAAATTATCAGGGCGTATAAATCTTTTCGCTGAAGGATGTCGAGGTTCACTCTCAGAGGTTTGCAGAAAAATCCTGTTATGTCGTCTTAATTGACTTGTTTCTTCCATAGTATAACAATGTTAATATTTTCTGTATGCAGAAAATAATAAAAAAGTATGATCTCAGAAATAAAGGGCAGGGACAACACCAAACGTACGCCTTAGGAATTAAAGAGGCAAGTGAAATGTTACTCAGACGATATGCGTGTTTATAATTGTTTTTATGCATATATGATATAACCAATTTCTGAAAATGTTTATTGTGTAGGTTTGGGAAATTGATGCCAGCAAGCATAAACCCGGTGCTGTGGTTCACACCTTAGGTTGGCCCTTGGATCACAAAACTTACGGGGGGTCATTCCTATACCATATGCAAGATAGACAGGTTTCTATTGGATTGGTGTGTGCGTTGAATTACCACAACCCTTACTTCAGTCCTTATGAAGAATTTCAGGTAACTTTAATTTGTTTACATTTGAGGTATATTTCATTATTTTCGAGTATTTTGTGACACTTTTGTCCTGCAGAAACTCAAAAATCATCCTTCTATCAGGCCTCTTCTTGAAAATGGGACGGTTCTTCAATATGGTGCCAGGACGTTGAATGAAGGCGGTTTTCAGTCTATTCCGTATCCAGTGTTCCCTGGGGGAGCAATTGTTGGCTGTGCAGCTGGCTTCTTAAATGTTCCTAAAATAAAGGGTACACATACCGCCATGAAATCAGGTAAATTTAGTTTCACACGCTTATATCCAAGTACTTAATAACATTATATGAAAGTGTATAAAATATTCTTTCAAACACAGCAATAATTTTATTATGTTTACAGGAATGCTAGCAGCGGAATCTGCTTTTGGAGTACTTCACGAGGGCTCAAATATGCAAACCTACTGGGATAGCTTGAAAAGTTCTTGGATATGGGAAGAACTTCGGCGTGCGCGAAATTATCGCCCAGTTAAGTACTGTTTATTCATTTCAAATGGTGGTGGTGGTGGTGGTGGTGTCTTGTTAAATATGAAACTTTTCAAAAGCTGCACACAATTTATTTAATGGCTTATAAACATCTAATCACTTTATTAGGAAAAATAGATTATTATTCTAGTGGTATAGCTTTTGTAATCGTAGTTAATTCATGTTTTTTATTCAAGAAGTTCAAAGAAATGGAAAAGAGTGTTGCCGGGTCAACCCAATCCCGCTTGTAACTTGTTTTGACCCATATTCGAAAATCCCCTTTTTGGCAGGCATTTGAGTATGGGTTTCTTCCCGGCATGGCTATAAGTGGTCTCGAACAGTAAGATTTCATCCTTTTTTCCTTCACATACATGCAGCATGTGATGAAACTTCACTCGGCTATTATCACTTTGGCAGCTATTTATTCAAGGGAAGAGTCCCATATACCCTTAAGCACGGGAAACCAGATCATGAGGCAACACATGTAAGTACTGGTCGCCCTTTGTTCTAATTTTGAGTAAAAACTTCACATCAACATGTATTACATAATGTGAATGTATTGTATTGCTAGTGCATATATGGCCCAAAACATTACAAGAAACATCTTTATGTACGCAGGAAGCAAGTGTAAGCTCCCCAATTGAATACCCAAAGCCAGATGGGATTGTTAGTTTTGATATACCGACCTCCCTGTACAGGTATTAATCGCACTGTAGGGTATATTGTTCGGCTAAATTATACTTTGAAATATATGTAAAATCCTTAGCAGCAAAGGTTGGCCTCAAAAAAGAAATGATTGCATATTTTGTATTTGACTGCATTGTTTTTCCGAAGTACCATTTCTTTAAAAACATGGTTTTGTTATTATTTCCAAAGTCCTAATTAGAGCTTTGGTAGCATGAAAACCAACAAATCTTAAATATTTCAACAAGTTACGTATTTATGTTTCCTGCAATAATTTGTCTTGTTTTGTTGGATAGGAGCAACACAAATCACGATCATGACCAACCAGCCCACCTTCGCTTGAGGGACCCACAGATTCCTGAACTTGTAAATTGGCCTAAATATGGTGGTCCGGAATCACGATTTTGCCCTGCACGTGTATACGAGTAAGACACTTATCATTTGTGATAGTTATTTTCTTCAATGTTCATTGAGTTCATTCTGTTTCTTATTTGAAACTCATTTATACATTCAGGTACATCCCAGATGATAACGGTCAACCGAAGCTGCAGATTAATGCTCAAAATTGCTTGCACTGCAAGGTCACCTTCCTTCCTACTTGTAATATGATTCGATTTTGAGTGATATAATGTATATGAAGTTATGAACTTAGATTGAAGATTACTGATTTGTGTTAATGTGCAGGCTTGTGATATTAAAGATCCAAAACAAAACATCGAGTGGACGGTGCCTGAAGGTGGTGGCGGGCCTGGTTACTCAATAATGTAAACCAGTTTCGACTTTCGATAAAAGTGGAAGCTTCATTCTGAGGATAATGAAGATAGCATAACAAGTGGGATTTTCGTATACATCTGATCCTAGGAACTGTTAGTACCAGTTAGACCAAAGATTCTGTTCAGATACATTATGAATTTTGTTGGACAAATTATGTGTATTATGGTCAAATAAACAGTTCAAGTTAATAAAATACCAACATATTTGTTTTAGAACCTCTTTTATTCATACACTTAGATAACACATTTACTATATATTAACTGCTATACAACAATATTTCACCCAGAGAGTAAAATATGTACTCATTTTGATGAACCTAAATCGATATCTACACAATGCCATCTAATTTGGTAATAAGTTTTTTAACCATGATTTTGGTGCTGTTGCTGAGGGAATTGGTGGCGTTGTTGCTGTTGCTGAAATTGTTGGAGTTGTGGTTGTTGAAAGGGATGCTGATGATGTTGCTGGTTTCGGGACTGAACCTGGAGTTGTTGAATCTGCTGAGGCGTTAACATTGTTTGCACAGCTTGGTTGTTGGGATGAAACTGGTGGTTTGGCCTAAATGATGGACGGAATTCGACCATTGGTACACCATTTGTGAGGTTTTAAATGTTGGATCTCCTTCCTTGGTGCTTCATTTAAAGCTATGCACAACACACATTGTATGATGGACATACAACATTTGGGTTCCACAAGGTGCCACATCACTGTGACAAACCCTCTTCTACAACCCCTTATCACAACTAACGACAACTTACTCAACTGGTGCCTGATTTAACCAATTGAACCAGCCATCCAGTTCGCTTTCCAAAACACTGAACTTTTACTCTTGACCTGCTTCATTGGGTTCTCAAGATGGAGTGTATGCGGTTAAGAAACTTATGTTTGGAGGAAGCGACAAAGAAGGAAGCACAAGCATGATTAGAGAGATCGAGACTGTTGGGAAGGTGAGACACAGAAACCTTGTGAGATTGGAAGAATATTCGATGAGAAACGATTATGGTTTGATACTGTATACGTATATGAATAATGGTAGTTTACACAACATTCTGCACGAGATACATCCACCTCCACTGTTAGATTGGAACCTACGCTTTAACATAGCTCTTGGAACTGCACATGGTTTGGCATATCTCCATTTTGCTCTTCTTATTAAAAACAATGCCACAAAATACAGCACCTCTGTTTATTAATTATGAAAGTAGTCTAGTCCACATGCAGGCTAGGACAAGAAGAAGAGCTGGATTGACTGAAAGAAATCAAAAGCCATAAGCTAAGTGGCGGCAGATGGAAGAACCCTTATGTTTTTGAACAGGTTCTGATCGATGAGAAAATTTGATGAATGGTGAAAAAGAATGTGAATTAGGAGGCCGGGGAGATAAGTGAGAGAAATGAGAGTGAAGAATACATATAAAAAGAAGCTAGGGAGGTGGGAAGGTTCGAGGAAGGTGGTGATCGAATAATATTTGTACAGGTGAAAAACGAATATGTTCATCATATATAAAAGTATGTTATAGTAATTAGAATCTCTCATACTTGATGTCAAAAGATAATATATCTTGGTATCTTATCTCTTCATTGCTTTTTATCCTAAGCGAGCACCTTCTAGCTACTTTGTTTCCTATATTGCCGGCCAGAAGACAAATCAAAACTCAAGATGTATAAAGTTTAAAGCTATCAGCACCAACCATTCTTGATCATTATTTTTTCTGGATAGCTAGATACAATACGTGCCATGTTACAGATTCGATTGTGATGAATCCCATGATCGAAAACAATGCATGTGGCAAAAAGCCAAAGGTATCTTATCTCTACCCACTACCTTGTTTTTAAATGTGGGAAAAAGCTAGCACCAATATTCTTAAAAGTGTCCCGGCTCAAACAAAATGGGTAAGGTCACTAGGCAATTTGGCATTGTCTTGTTAAATGAATATCAGCTTGTTAATTATGAACAAGTAATTAATTTACACCAATGATTTTTACGAATTAGCTAGCTTATTTACCCTGCTTATGGACTTATTTATGTGATGTAACCATAATTTTGAGGTTCACGCACTTGGGGTATTTTCTTTTACAGCGCATGGTCACAACAAATCTAAAAATAAAATTAGACCAAAGATTTGTAACCATAATTTCGATAAAAGTGGAAGCTTCATTCTGAGGATAATGAAGATAGCATAACAAGTGGGATTTTCATATACATCTGATCCTAGGAGCTGTTAGTACCAGTTAGACCAAAGATTCTGTTCAGATAGATTATGAATAACGTGTTGCACAAATTATGTGTCTTATGGTCAAATAAAAAACCATTTAGCACATTTACTATATATTAACGGCTATACAGCAATATTTAACCGAAAAGTCAAATATGTACTCATTTTGGGGAGGTAATATCAAATACATGGCCTATTGATGAACCTAAGTCGATATCTACACAATGCCATCCAATTTGGTTATAAGTTTTAACTATGACTTTGGTGCTGTTGGTGAGGGAATTGGTGGCGTTGTTGCTGTTGCAGAAATTGTTTGAGTTGTGGTTGTTGAAATGGGTGATGATGTTGCTGGTTTCGGGACTGAACCTGGAGTTGCTGAATCTGCTGAGGTGTTAACATTGTTTGGTTGTTGTGATGAAACTGGTGGTTTGGCCCAAATGATGGACGGAATTCGACCATTGGTACACCATTTGTGAGGTTTTGACCTGTAACTACTTTTAGATGTTGTATTTCCTTCCTTAGTGCTTCATTTAAAGCTATGTCCAACACACAAAATCGAGATGTTATCAGTTCAGTGAGTTCTCAAGAGGCGACAATTATTACCATTTACTTGAGAATGGCTGGATTCAGGTTATGTTTTAATTATGACTGGTCAAACCGGTGTGGAAATGGGTTAGACGAGTCGAAAGCAGCCAATAAGTGTACTTTTAAGCCGTTAATCTTCTTAAATTATATTGATAAAAATTTATCCTGGCTCATTTTGACTCGTCACCCAGCCAACGCGTGCCATTTTGACCCGTTACCCAGCCTAACCATTTTGACCCGTAACCTAACCCAGTCCATTTTGACCTGGTATCCAGCCTGACCCAACCCTTTTAACACCCCCTTAAATTTCTTGCAGATTTTAACAAGAAAATGTCTGCAAATAATATGATTATTTCGTTTTATAGATAATCCATGTTTTGTCATAGTTTTTGGTTTAAAATATCTTCAAACACATTCTTTGATCATTGTTGCAGTATATTACAGTAAATTTTAAGCCTAAAACCATCACTTTAGATCTATAAGGGTCCTTATTCTTACTGTATTTTCAACATGTAGTAATTTCATTATATAACTGATAGTGTGACCATGAAAGAAGGTTGGCCTAAGGTCCGTTAAGAAACCATATAATCTGAGTTCGTTGTTAAAAAACTTACAATGTTGCATGTAACCTTGTTGCTCCATGGTTTGCAAACGCAATTTGAGTTCGTTGTTTTCAGCTGTCAAACCATGTACGTCTATCTGAAAACATTACAGCCAAAAGGAAATCATGGAATTGTTGTCAACCCATAATATATCTAGTTGTTTCTGTTCAGTGCTGTTCTAGATATCAAGAAACTTAAGACAAAGTGGAGGCGTGTAATAAGGGGCTGTTTGGACATAAATTTTGTAAGGGATTAAGTAATCAGAATCACATAATCAACCGTAATAAAACGGTCTGTCAAAGATAGTATTTGGATCTGTATTTGTTGCAAGTTCTGATATTTTTCATTTAAGACAAGAATAGCCAAAATGGACATTCTTGAAAAGAAATGAGACTCTTGTTATTGGATGGCACTTATATCATTTGAGCTTGACTAGTATTGTATGAGGATAGGCAAACCTGCAAAAGGGTCAGCTGAGCCGACAAGGACGTTGCTTCTGTTTGCAATGTCTGAACTTTCCTTTCAAGCTCAGCTATGTATCTCATCTTTCTTTCCTTTGACCGTGCAGCAGATTGCCTATTTGCCCATATCCTAATACAAAATACCTTCATAATCGTAAATAGCACCAAACTCATGTACTAGTAAAAAAAAGGCTAATGAACAACAAACATAGCTATACCTTTTTGCACGCTTAGGATCAATAACAGACAGCTCAGCAAGCTTATCAGCAGACATTGATTTCTTAGCATGATCAGTTTCAGACATCTCTCCTGAATTGAACGCATTAAATCCATCCATAGACAAACTACATAGATGTTTACCAAGTCTCGTCCTATCATCGTAGCTAGAAACATGTTCCTCAAGTGGTTGCGTTGCGGTTGTTTCTTCATTATCAAAGCCACCCACAAAACCAAGATCACTATCAAAGCTAATATCATCAAGTAGAGTCACAACTTCAGAACGGGCTCGTCTGTGGCCCGTATACTTAGGTGGAGTTTCAGGCATTGTGCTAAAATCATCACTAATATGACCCGATTCTGTAACGGTCCCTAATGGGTCCGATATAACATTTTGTGTGTTACAAACTAAGGGTGGGAAATTTGAAATATTGTTCTCCATTTATACATTTAGAAAATCTTAGAAATCCTAACATATTATGAAAATATGAAATATGTTAAGGCATGGAAATTTTAAAATGGATGTTGATTTCTTACTTTTAGGAATGGCATTGATGGATTTAAAAGAACAAGAGAAACCAGAAACTGGATTATTTACGTTTGGAAGATTATGAAACAAAAATATGTTTGCATTAAATTGGGATGAAAGATTATGAAACAAAATATACTTTTTTTTGTAGCTCTAAATCTTTTACGAAGTAAATTTGTGGTACATGGTTAATGTCATAGATTAGCAATTACTATTGTATTTTAACCAGTGTACGATTTTTTTTCTTTTTTGTTGTTATACGTATTTTTGGTGGTTAAAACAATAATTAGCTTTTTGTTTTTCAACTCATAATCGATAGAATTGGTGAATTTGTGTAAGGTAGCACAAATTATCGTTTAATGTGAATGTGATTTTTTTACGTTTTTTTAGCCAGAAGATAATTTTTACTCTTTTTCTTAACACGTAAGAAATATAGGTTAACATTGTAGTATGGCATAGTCACTTTTAGACACTTTAACTAGTTATACCAAGTACTAATTATAAGTTTATGAACAACAGTTACCCTTCCGCGTAAGAGTGCCGGGTACCGTCGTGCCATGTCANTAACAAGGACTTTTAATGTAAACTTTCATAACAAGGTTTAAAGTGAAATAATAATAATAATAATAATAATAATAATAATAATAATAATAAAAGTGGTGGTTTATAATAAAAAAAATAAAAATAAATAATAATAATAATAATAATAATAATAATAATAATAATAATAATAATAATAATACATTCGAACTTCTTCTTCTTCTTCTTCTTCTTCAATGTACCACGTGGGTTGGAGGGTTTGGCGCCAAATGCGATGGCACAAGCTTCGATGTCGTTGGCACGAGAAAATTTGGGTTGGAGCCATGGCACGACGGTACACTCCTCTCTAATAAGGATGAATGCGGGAGTGGCAAACACAAAACATAAACATACCAATCAGTTTGAAAAGAGATAATAATAAAAAAAAAAATGTATATATTTTATGAGAAAAATGATGCGGCAGAAATTGTGTATGTATTTTATGAAATTTATAAATTTGTTATGTTTTAATTGGCTTTTAAGAATTAAAAACATGCAATAAAGGTGATATATTTAGATGGTTAAGAGTAGTTAAATTCAGAATTAAGTGGTTATTTTGAATATTAATGTATGTTAGAAAATCGATTTGGCCCAAACAACGGACCAAAGACCAGACCGAAATGTGTTCGGTTCGGTCTAACAAAGCATATTGACATGTTTTGCATAAAACTGGACTGAAGACTGCAATTGATGAAAAAGATGGACCGATGATCGGACTGAAATACGTCCGGTCCAATCTGGCCGGTTTGTCGGTTCAGTTTGGTCCAAGGTATATTAAGCTCAGCATTAAACTACGATTTAAGAAACAATGAGGAAGAAAAGCCCCCTTTATCTTAATAGTTTGGGTGGTTTGTGGCAAAGCATCACACATATTGATGATGTGGATATTGACTGATAAATGGTCTCTCCATCATCATCAACATCCTATATGTGATAACCCAATATCCACGTCATGGATCTATGTGATTCTTTATCACAAACAACCCAAACCGTTAAGATGAAATTTATCATTAAATCTCGATTCATTTCTTCTATGTGGGGATGTCTTTTAAGGAAAATGGCAAAAGAAGTGGCAAAATGGGTTGTTCAAAAATGTATTTTTCTTTAAAATAATTGACGTGTCGAATATATGATAAATATTACATATATATATATATTTTTTTCATTTTTTTTGGGTGACAAATCACAAATCAATATTTGAATAAAAAACAATATGTATATGCATTAAAAAGAAACTTAGGTGTCTATCGGATGTGTTTTTTTAAGCGAATGTTTTAATTTACCAGTTAGAGATAGAACATACTCAAACCACCCATTACTAAGTCAACGACATTGCCATTGTAAAGTGTTGCAATAGAAGGAGATAACTAAACCAGACAATACATATACATACATAGATAAAGCATATATAAAACAAGTAACAAAAACAAGCCCAAATTAAGATTGATACTAATAATGGGGAAATGATTTGAATGCTTAACTCATGTGCCGAATCCAATCATTCTTGCATGAATTGTATAATTTATTTCTTATCAAACTTATCATTAATCTTGTTAAAGTGATTTTTTATGCATAAAATTAGGCATGTAAATCATCACTCAATAATAATAAGATATAAAGTTTTAAAGGTTGGGTTCTAGCGGTAGTTATGCAAGCTTAGTTATTATAATTTCTATAGTACGTGTGGTGTAACATGTCACATACACAATAACATTTTGTATTTGATACTTTTATAGTATTGTTAAGGAAGATATGTTTGTATCATGGATTTATGCAAGCTTAGTTATTATAATTTCTATAGTACGTGTGGTGTAACATGTCACATACACAATAACATTTTGTATTTGATACTTTTATAGTATTGTTAAGGAAGATATGTTTGTATCATGGATTTATGCAAGTTATTCATTTTTACCCTTCAAATTTATGGCAACTAGCCCGTTTGTCGGACGGGCCTAAATTCTAGTTTCTTATACATAAAAATTCCAGCTTTTGGGACATTTTCTTTCCGATCAATTTGAAGAGAGATTAAAACAAATTGTGTATGTGTTTTATGAGAAAAATGATGTGGCAAAAATAGCGTATGTATTTTATGAAAGATTATAAATTTGTTATGTTAAGCAATAAGATGCAATTACTATTTTAATTGATGTAAATTTGAAATGATGGGTAAGGTTTAATGTGATTCTTAAAAGGAAAATTTGAGTTTAGGGTATTAAATTAAAATTCAGATTTGTTCATGGTACTTTATGAATTTAATTAATGTGTATAAAGAAAGTTTAAGTTTAATAAAGAGTGTACTGAGAGCACTTTTTAGACAAACTGGAATTTTGTTGTTTATAGCCTATGTTTAAAAGTTATAAATGTTTAATTGGTTTGGAGTAGTTAAATTTGTGAATTAAGTGATTATGCTAAAGATAAAAATCTAAAAGGCATATGCTATGATAAATCTTTCTAAAGATTTATAATTGTGTTATGTCATTAATTTATAAACCTTTTTGTTTTATATATCTTTCTCCACCATATATAAACATTTTTAAGTTTTATAAATATGTCACATAATTCAAATGTATTAAATTATGAAAAGACTTGTTCATGTCACATAAGGTTGAAATAAATGTTGGCTATGGTTTACAAGTTTTTAGACAAGTTTATAAACTTATTGATAGTAGTAAGGGGGTTGGCAACACACCCCTCACCCCATTTCCCTTCACTCACTACCACCCAATCCCCTTATGCCACATCATCCCCCCACTTTTCCCTTCCCTCACTCATTTTTTGTTGGCAACACACCCCTCACCCTTTTTTTCCCCTCCAACGTCTCTTTTTTGCCCAACGTTCGAAAAAAGCAAGACTCCACCGTTCGGTAACTATTCCCGAGCGGGGCTCACCGTGCCCCTCACCGCATGAGCGGCGGTGGTGTTCACCGCACGGGGTGAGCCTCCCCGAGGTGTTCACCGCATGCACTGCCAATGCCCT
>LBNU01005358.1:22810-43714 GCA_014162995.1 Artemisia annua | reverse complement strand
CCTCTCAATTCTTTCTTGGTGTGAAAATAAATTTGAAAATTAATAATGTCGTCGGAGCGTTACAAACAGCAGCATTCAAGCTGATTATCTTTCTCATCGTCACTGCACCACCATCCTTTTAAGTATTCAATTTCAATTTGCAAACAAATCATCATCATCATCGACCTTTCTTCCAACTACCCAACGACGCCGTCATTTCCAAAGTACCGTACTAATCCTTTCTTTCTTTCCTTTATTCTATATTTTTTCTTTATGGGGTTTAATTTAATTAATACTCCATTAAATGAAATGAAATGAAATGAAATATAAAACAGGAGGAGGGGGGAGGATATAGCATTTTCAGTAATGATATAAAAGTCGGCTCCCACGTTGAGTCGATGGCTCTCCTTGGAAAGTAGTTGGTACCTTTCTTTTAGCTGTTCACTTCCAAATTCTTTAATTTATTTATTATTTCATTATTATTCATTATTATTATACATTACTGACTAATTAAATTCCAGGTGGGTATGGAATGCAACAGAGTTTCTTCATGTAAGCCTGGTAAAGTGCTGCCTATGGTCCGCACGCACTCTCCAAGAATTCACATCACCGGCAACTCGTCGAAAAAACCTTCCGTGCTGCCAGCAAGTTTTTTTTTTTTTTTTTTTTTTTTTTTTAATTGCTTTTATTAATTAATTAATTAATTGGGAAAACATATCGTTCCTTTTTTATATATGTATATTATATAATTAGATTGAACCTGCAAATATATCTAAAGAAGACCAAACAATTCACCTACAAGGATGGTTGCCCCAGTTTGTTTTTCATATGGACCCTGGTACGGCTTTTTTTGCCTCAACATCCCTTTCCCTTTAATCAGTTAAATGTAGATACTTATTTCGGGAGTGTGCTTTCTCTTGCATTTTCAATTTACTAGTTTTATGGGTTTATAATGAGTAAAGCTAAGCTTATGTTAAGCGTTTTGTATTATGCTTATGGATCAATAATATAAGACGCAAGCTCACAAAAAAGCCTTTGAAAAACTTACATAAGCCACTACATAACGAGCAGCTTATGAGAACCCACTTATCTACCTCAAAGCTTATAAGCTTAATCTAAACACTAAAATTAGCTTATTCAATGTTATAAAAGCTGATAAGCACTTAAATAAAAGCTAAAACAACACCCCCCCCTTGGATAATTGACAAATGGTCAAACCATTTTTCCTAAAATTATTTATCTAGTCAATTCTCGTTAATGGAGGAGTACAAAATGCATGTCACTAATGATACAAAATGCCACATTACAAATCCTCTTCTGCCATATTTTGTTTTTTAGACTTCGTACGAGGAAGTGCGTCTTAACGAGTCAGATATGGGAGACAAGACTAAATGGCTAAAAGAAGGCATGGATTGCATTTTGTTATTTTGGAAGGGAAAGGTACACACTACGTTTCATTAAGCTGATCAATAAAACACACCTAGGCATTGTCTGATTAATGAATGCCACACTACAAATTGATAGTCCTGTTAACACTTTCATGACCTATAATCACAATAACCGTATGTGTGTGCTTGTAGGTTATCGATTTTGAGCTCCCAATACAGGTTAAGGTGAAAGTAGTCGACGTTGATCCTGGTTTGAAAGGAGACACAGCTCAAGGTAAGATTACTTGACCTTCTCCATCCTATTAGCTAAATGCCTAAGATACCCTCAAGGGACGACAAAAAAGGAATTTTGGTTAAAGAAAAATAGTATTAGTTGCAAGTTGTTGAAATAAATAGGCTTTTAACTGGTAGACTCAAACAGGAGATTCGGGTACGTAAAGCTCATACAATATGGTCTAGTTTTTAGTATTTTAACATTGTCATGCCAAATCAGAAACCTATTTGATTAAAATAAGTGATGTGTTGTTTGAGTGTCGATGTGGTAGGTGGATTGTTTTGTGTCGATGTGGTCAAATGTGCTGGTGGTAAGATCTGTTGTTTGAGTGTCGATGTAAATTCCTAGCATCTTGTTAGTGTTTGTCTATTAATATATATTATTGCCTTTCAAACTAAAAGAACTCTATTTAAACTGTCTTTTTTAACTCAGGATTGACTGATTGATTGTTATTGTGGGCAGGTGGAACCAAACCAGCCACTGTGGAAACTGGTGCTGTTGTTAATGTTCCGTTGTTTGTAGACCGAGGCCAAGAAATTGTTGTGGATACTAGGACTGGCCAGTATGTTAGTCGTGTATGAGTTGCTTCAACGTGTCCATTAGTGGTTTTTTTCTGCAGAAAAAGTTTTGCTTAACGATGTCTGCACGAGTTTCTATTATAGCTTTTAGATTCTAGGAGGGCATGTTAGTAAATTCACTGAGAAAGAGTTTCCTTACAACATATTGTATGAATCATAAATTTACTGTTTGATAATTATCTGGTTACTCTCTCAGGTAAAACCAAGTTTACTTATTAATCTTCATTTTTAAACAAATATTAAATTAAGGACGTCTACTTCTATTTCACGAACTTGTTCTAGATGAACTTTTTATGACCAATTCATCTAATTGTTACTGTATTTTAGAGTTTAGCCAACTCTTAACAGTCAATATAAAAAGTGTCTTATGAACCGACATCTAGCTTCCTGGTATCAAGTTGATATGAGAAGCCATTCGAGTTTTAGACACTAGAAAAAGTTCATTTTATGCAGCTACAAAAATGGGTTAATTGATGCAACAAGTAGGTCATGTACAATAATTTTATGGGAAATTCATTGATTGCCTCTAATTTAATGCTTTAATCATGAATCTAATAAAGTAAGCATAATCTTGGCCCAAAGCAAGATCATGGTCCACTAGTGCAAATGATTCCTATAATGGATGGTGTAAAATACCTTACTCATCCAGATGTTCACACAAACCTTAAAAAGGCCAAATGCCAGTCACACAAGGTTTGACTTGACCCTCAATTTTAAGTAATTTACATTTAGAAATTGAGGAGTGCTAGACTCACACAATTTTTACAAACAAAAATCCACACACACATGTGGCATGTGAGGTGTATCAATTAGATTACATGAAGTTTTCTCTTTCTTGCTTTTTACTCTCCATAATCAAGTGACACCTATTTATGTGGATATTTTTTTGTAAAAATTATGTGAGTCTAGCACTCCTCTTAGAAATTAGCTAAAAAAGAAAACAAAACCAAAGTCTCTTAAACTACATTTCTAATGCATCAAACCTCCGTATATCGTTTTACTAAAAACCTAGATAATTATCTTAATCTTATATTTCAGACACATATTCCTTTTAGAATTTTGTACAAAAGTGTTTTGGAGCAACACAACCTTGCCTATACCCCAAAATTTACTTGTATGACCCGTTTCCAAACATGCCGACCCACCCATTTTACCACATTTGGTGATATGGTAATAAAGTCTTGCTGGTTAGAATTGGATTATGACGATATGGTAACAAAGTCTTGCTGGTTAGAATTGGATTATGACGAATCTTCATCGCTAGAATCCAACTCAGTACTAGAGTCATCTGTGGAGCCCACACTTAAAAAAAGGGACGTGTGATGATCATCATCGCCATTATCCTCATCCTCATCATTATCATCATCGTCTTCAGTTGCTAATGATTCATCATTGGTGTTGTCAATTGCTAAAGCCTTTTTTGCTTCTCCTGTGCCTTTGCTAGCCTCACTTGCGCCACCACTACTGATAGTGTTGAGGTTATGTTGAGCAGGGTCACCATAAAGTGCAATGTGTCTATCATACAGTTCTAATTCTTTCTCAGCAATAGCAATGAAGTGCCTTACCGTCTCTAGTGATTGCTCATATTTTTAGGCTTATATCGTTCATGAGAATTGAGGAAGTGTTTAGAGCATGGGGAGTGTTAACATGTTAACACCAAGGTTTTGGTGCCACGTCAGCGCCACATCATCTCAACACCAAATAACATAACACCAAAAAACACCAGGAAATCATAACACCAAATAACAACACCACTTTTTACAAATTTATAAATTTCACCCTCAACAATTTCATTAATTAAACATTCAAACACTATATTATTAAATATATATCCCGCTCATATTCGAATTTGAATTTTAAATATTTATCCCGCTCATATTTTAATTTGAATTTTAAATATTATCCCGCTCCTATTTGAATTTGAATTTCAAATATTTATCCCGCTCCTATTGTTTTAAACGGCTATAAATAGCATACCAATTTACAAGTTTTTTTCAAACTTCAAACATTCGAAATGACTAATCGTTGGTCAGTAGAAGAAGAAATCTTGCTAGCTCAATCTTGGGTTGCAGTTCATGAAGATCCTTACCTACACGATGCATACACTTTTTGGAACCGGGTTGTTATCATTTTCAACAATCTTTCTGGCGGTCCCAATCGAAACAAAGATATGGTGTCGAGTAAATGGGGCAAAATTAACAGTGAATGTATTGTATTCAATGGTATTTACAAACACTTGCGGCAAACAACCGCTGACGATCACAGTGTTTGTGTCACGAATGGAAAGAACAATAACATATATCATATAATACTACTGAAATTGGAACTTTAATAACTATTACTACCTCCGTCCCAAAATTATTGTCCACAGACAAAAAACACACAGTTTTAGAAAATCATCATCTTTACAGCTTTCTCTCTCTTACTTTTTGCACAAAGACAGTTTTACCCTTAATCAATTAATTTACAACTTCTTTAAAGTTTGTAATAATAACTACAAATAAGGGTAATATGGTAAACTTGATTTATATTCCCTGTCCACTTATGGAAGTGGACAATTAATTTGGGACAACCGAAAAAGGAAAGATGGACAATAAATATGGGACGGAGGTAGTATAATATTGTACATAACTTACCAAATATTATCATGTTTACTATATAGATATGTATATATACACTATTACTCCCTGTATCAATTTATTTAGCTGGATAGCTATATACGGGTTAACTTTATGTTTCGGCAGATGTTGTGTAGGTTAAAAAAGAGGTGAAGATTTATTTATTTGATGGATGCAATAGCGCTTGAGAAAGGAGGCGGAAGAATTAGGTGTTGTTAGGGTTTTGTATATAAATTAGGTTGAAAGGAAGGTGTAAAGTGATTATAAATTAGGTTCAAAATGTTTTAAAAGTTAATGTGTATCTTTTAAATCTTTTAAGTCAGAGGTATTAAGTATCGGTCGATTGAAAGGCAGATAAATAGTGGTTGAGCGAGTAAAGCTGATTATAGAAGAATTACATGAATAGTCCATGTGGTTTGAAATGAAAACAATTGGTCAACAACATAATGGTATATGCTAATTGATTATTTCATCTTTAGTTTCTACTTTTTACCAGATCTAAAATACTTGGGGAAAAAAAAGTCTTAGGTGGTGTTTGATAATGACTTAATGTGACTTAATTGAAAAATAGGTAAGTTAATTAAGTCACCAAATGGGTGTTTGTTTAGGGCTTAAAACTAACATATGACCTCCTACAAAAAGCCAGGGAGATGAGGGTCTCCAAATTAAGTCCATGCCTTTTATCCTAATTTTACATATTTACCCTCCCACCTCTTGCCCTCTAATCCCACGTAACTTGTTTTTAGGGCGCCAAATCCTCCAAGTATTTTTACCGCCAATTCTCCTAACCATGATCTATATATTTTTACTGCAAACTGTCATTCACCACTTGCAATCAATCAGGTACGTCCTCTCCCTGTTTCATTTGTTTTTTCAGTTCTAAATAATATGTTTATGTAGTTGTTTCATAGTTCTGTTTGTTATTGTGGTCACTTCATGTTTAGTTTCATCGAAGAATTAAGAATGAACATGATTGGCTTTGCGTAAATCTCAGATGAATTTTAAACATACAATGGATCATGTGAATTCAATATTAATATAGGATTAAGAATGAATATGGGGTACTGTGTCATAAGTTTAAATAAAGGTAGCTATATGATCATAGGTCTTAGAGAAAAGAATATTGAATACTTACAATAATTGATGAAAACAAAGGTTTATAGAATCTCCTGGTATTAGTGATTTGGTGGTCCTCGTTGTACATTATACATATACAACTTTGCGCAACTTGAGATATTAAAGATAAAATCATCTATCTTCTGACCATCTTTTGATTAAGTTAATGGTGAAAGTTAGGCATCTTGTTTTCTTTGGAGCAATAACACTGTATTAACTTTTATATTATGTACTGATGTATTATTCTATGCAAACTGTTAATTTAGGTTGTGCGTTGAGGCATGTTGTGAGGCAAACTACACTTAAATGTTTGAGTTATGTGTTTTGGTATCACCCGTCTATGAAATCTGAGTTACGTCTTTGGTCTACTGTAGTTAGGTCTTTGGTCTACTTAAACGTGATTGGCTTTACATAAATGTTTATGTGGTATCTTATTCACAGACGTTTTGCATGTTTTTTTCTACCAGACACATAATACAATACTACTAATTGATGCATTATCAGTTATATATAATTAAAGTTTTATTCTAAGGGACTGTGATCGTAAGTGCGCTTTATTTATATCTCTAGGCATGGATCAAACTAGTGAACTCGAAAAAGCAAAACGTGTTAGAGTGAGTTGGAAAAACTTAAGTGTGGTGAGAACCTTTCTAGATGCTTGTATTCAAGAGATATCTCTCAATGGGCGAGAGGGTGGTAGTCTAAAAGCACATTCATGGAAAAAAGTCGCACAAGTACTTAATGAAAACCATAATTTTAGTGTTGACCGTAAGCAAATGAAAAATCATTACGACTATCTCAAAGGGAAGTATGGAGCATGGTTACTACTAAGGAACAAGACTGGAAATGTTTATGACCCATCAACTAACACGTTTAATCTAACTGATGAGGAATGGGAGATAGAAATGAAGGTTACTTTCTTAATAAATGTATATATATTTGTTGGCTTAGTTATTAGTCGTTGTGTATAGTTATACGTCTTTTTTAAAGCAGAAAAATAGGCACGTTGAAGGATTGAGGAAGACAACTTTGCCTTTTCCTGACCTTTGTGCACAACTGTTTGATGGAGCAATGTCCACGGGAATTCGAAGTTGGGGACCGAGTTCACATGAGCCTATGCCACGTGATGAGCCACTCGTGATTGAAGATGATCAAGAGATCGAGATCGTGGAAACATCACAACCCATTCCTGTAGCAACACAATCCTTATCTCACCCTCCAGCTGAAAAAACTAAGAGGAAGGGAAAACAAGTGATGACAGTCGTAGAAGAAGAAATCATGGGTGTTCTGAAAATCATGGCTGAAAAACATAACACACCCGAACCACCTCCAAAGACTCAAAAACTTGAACCTCCTACATTTGATGATTGCCTCAAGAGGTTGGACGAGATTGGATGGGACGAAGATAACCAGCTGTACGATGTTGCACTTGCAATATTTTGTGAGCCAAATGATCATTATAGGCAAGCTTGGATGAAGATGAAAGCTGACAAGTGTGCTAACTGGGTTAAGATGATCGGGCGTAGCAAGGGATTCATGTGGTAGTTATGTTCTATGTTATGGCATCTGTTTAGGAATATTCAAGAAGCGAGTTGAACTCGCAGTAGTTGTTTTAAGTGGTGCTTTCTATCTTCTAGTTAGAATTCATGTCTAGGAAGTCGGCGAATTTGCTTATGTTTGGTTTAGTATTGTGGAACTTATTGTATTTGCTTTTATTTTTAATGAATAGTTGCTTTCAATGATATTTTTTACTATGAATTTGCTCATGTTTGTTTGATATGTACTACCTGATGCTTGACAAATTATACACATGCAGCAGCACCAATGTAGTTATATACATGTTATCACAAATGTACTTATTTACCTGGTAATATTCCCCTATAGCATATGTTGCTGGTGTTATCAAACATTATTATGTTTTATATCTACTATATAAAGCATATAATGGAACACATTAATTGTATATATGAAATATTATACTGTTTTATGCTTCTGATATGATATGAAATATTATAATGTAATATACTTTGTATATACTTGCTGGAGCTAATTGTTGCTTTATATTTGAAGGTTATGGATCTCGAAGAAGAAATACTGTTTCTAATTATTCTTTATTGGTTTGTAAGACGAAGAAACCAATCAACGAGATTACATAGGATAAGGGATAACAATTCAGCATTAAGTGGGCATGCGTACACACAAGAGTTGTTAAGTGGATCCAATACACAATGTCAAGAATTGATGCGTCTCTCTCGTGATGCATATGTGCTGTTATGCAATCATTTCAAACAAAAAATTTGGTTGCAAGATAGTAGGTACATAAGTGTTGAGGAAAAGATGGCAATCTTTTTGACAATTATTGGACATAATGAACGTTTTAGAATGGTTAAAAGAAGATTTCAACATTCAACGGAGACTATCCATAACTGTTTTCATGAAGTTCTACAAGGGATGATGCAATTTGCAAAGGAAATCATACGGCCAACATCAGTTGATGCAAGCTCAACGTCTGATAGACAAAATAAGTTGAGAGAAATATTTCCGGTATGTTTTCCAGCCCAGTAAAGTTAGATTTTGAGTGTGTTACTTGTCACATTAACCTTTAGAGGTAAAACATATCCCAAATTGACCCGTTTCCTTGATTGTCAAATGCAATAAAGCAGCAAAATTTGGAAATGCATACAATAGCAAATGCATAAGTTCATGAGACTAGGAAATAAAAGTGCAGTCATAAGTTCATAACAGTAGCAAATATAGTAGCAAATCCATGACAAAATCCATAGCAATGTTTTCATAGTAGACAAAAATAACCATAAAAGTGCAATCATAACAGTAGATAAAATCCATGGCATTCCAAGATGAATCAAGTTCAACCTTTTCCTGTAGCAAATCCATATCTTACTTTATAATGTAATATATATATTTTTCTCTATATATGAAGGGAGCAATAGGTGCGCTAGATGGAACTCTTGTGCATGCAATTGTGCCTGCGAGTCAACAAACAGCTTATCGAGGAAGAGGAGGAGGTCGTTGCTACCAAAATGTGTTAGGAATTTGTGATTTCAATATGATATTTACATTTGTTTGGGCTGGATGGGAAGGTATCGCTCATGATTCTAGGATATTAACGGAAGTTGTATTTAACCCGACTTCTGGCTTTCCGTTTCCTCAACAAGGTATAATTGTTTTAATTATTGTTGCAAACCAAAAAATATCTACGCCACAAATAAGCATATTTGTAGAATTAAAATCACAGTTTTGAAAAATAATACAATTAGAAAGCTACATGTCTCAGGTTATCCCCAAATAGTATTTTCTTACTTTTCGTATTAATTAATTGCAGATAAGTATTATCTTTGTGATGCGGCATATGCAAATACACGTGGATTTTTGGCTCCATATCGTAACACAAGATATTGGCTAGCAGATTTTCGACGTCGGCGGGCATTAACTAAAGAAGAGAAATTCAATCATGCACATGCACAACTCAGAAATGTTATTGAACGGTCCTACGGAGTCTTGAAGGCAAGATTTCCGATCCTAAAACAGATGGCACCTTTTAAATTTTCGACACAAAGAGACGTTGTAATTGCTTGTTTTGCTATACACAACTTTATACGGAAATTTAATNTAAATGGATGTATATTTTCATGTATTTATCAATTGTTTGCATTATGTTGGTTAAAGAGCATTTCAAACAACATTTTTTATTCATCACTTATTTAATATATAAAAAAGGGTATAACAGTAATTGTTTCTAATTTCAGACACTTTATTCAGCACACAAAACAAACAACCATTTATTCTCTACAAACAGACAGCATGTATCCAGACAAACACTTTAATTAACAGGACTTAATAAAAAAACTTAAACAAACAAGCCCTTAGTAACTCATTCCCAACTAAAATATAACACTCACTTTCATCAACTCACACCCCTCTTTTTTAATTTAAACTCACTTTCATCATTATTTTTTATTTTTTATTTTTTTTACAAAATCCAATGTTTACGTAAAAGAAACAAAATGTAGACTTTTACAAAAATGTTTCAGGTAAAAGAATATTATAAGTGTGTGTGCATAATGCAAGAAAGTTTGAAAGTTCATAAAAAACATACATCTGTTAGTTCACGTGTACATACACGGGAATATAATCAAACGAAAAATTATGAACGTGAGAAATTGTGAAAAATACATTTAAAAAAATGCATTTAGTCACGTTGATTCATGATTTATATATGCAGAAATATCTTTTTTTGTTCATATAAAAATGGATGATTCACAATAGCGATTTTAGTGTAGATTTGCAAGCTGATTCAAAACTCGGTTATTTATATGATATTTTACAAATGATATGAATCTTTTTGAGCAATACAAATAATATGAATCAACTGTTACATTTTCAAACCTTTGAATCACGAATTTGATTCTAATCAACTATAAAAACATTTTTACAGAAAACACATGAATCAAGACTTCCAATTGTGTTTTTTTTATGATTTCTCAAATTTGTCAATTTCTAACCGGGAGTAAAGTTTCACACTGGACATTAAAGACACAATGTTACTATTTAGAAAACCCAAACCTAAAACCAAATAGAAATTTTGGGTATTTAGAGAAAACAGACTAATGCCAACCATATAAGCCTAATAACTTATTTGGGCCTTGCTATAAACTCCACTTAGATAAAACAAAAAGCCCAAAAATTGACTACAAAAACATAGCTACTACTAGTAGTAGTAGTCAATGAAAGATCGACTTGAGTACTTGACACAGGTTTAAGAAATTGAGTTGGTTTTAAATTTAATCCAAAACTAGACATAAAGTTTTTATGGTTACATACAGTTAGTAACTAATTGTTTGTGTTCTCAAATTAAATTATACAAAAGCAGGTTATAAAACACTCGTGTAGAATTTTGAACGCGTAAAAATGACACTGTAATATTAGTTGGTTTAAACCGACTACAAGGCACTAGTTAACGGATTGTTACAAAAGTTTTGCGTAACTAAAATGTATGAAACCTATCCAGCAATCAATCAACTAACAATGCACTTAAAAGGTTGGATTCCGGAAACCTTAACCAACACATGTTAGATTGCTCAGGCGCACCACGTATGAGGCAATCAAGTTTAAGCAGCAACTCGCTCAAGTGGTGCCTGACTAACTAAATTATCACTAACAATGAATATTCTAACTAATTAGATTCCTCACTGACTCCGAAACAGATCGGACCTGTGGGTTACCTCCAAGTGCCTCCATCCCCGGAATCAACTAGGCTATATGCTGAAGGCCACTAGATCTAACTGATAATGTATGCTAAGATTACTAAATACATTCAAGCTAGCTTCCGTTTGTTCTCATATTATTTTTCTCATGTTTCAACGTGTGAACAAATAAATAAGACTTGTTAAATTCATGATATGGTTCAAGATTCAATATTTGAGATACACATATAATAAGATTTTGTAATTTACTAGTTACACATATTGTATTCCTTGGAAAATGGGGAAGTCAGCCATGGTTTTCCTATAGCCAATTGCATTGTCATGTTATCATTTGTAGTATACGATATTAAGTTATTATTGCTATTGCATTGTGTCGTTCTTATTATAGATTGATTTTTATACGTTAATATTTATGTACCAAGAAACTCTTGATCGAGCTTGTGTAGATTACTCATTTTTAAGTTATTCGCTTTGGAAATTTGTAGAGGTTTATGGTCAATAATTTGAATCATTTTTCATAATATTGAAATGTTTTTTTTATTTACCATAGTAGTAACACACTTATTGGTTGCCTTTTCCTAACGAGATTTTATGATCACACTTATGGCATACTTAAATGTGTTTTAAATTGTGTAGGTAATTAGGTATTTGATTGCAATCACATGAAATTATCTAGTTCGTTAATATCTTTCTAGACTTAACTTTAGCACTGAATTATTACTTAATAACCTTCTATACTTTAACCTCATGTTCGATGACTAAAAGATCATAAGTTCATATAATCACTCGTGCTTTTGCAAGAAATAATGCAATAACCAATTAAAGGCAATGATATATAAAAAGAAAAAGACGTGTATGCAATGAAGAAAAATCAAGAACAAAACTGATTTGAAATTATTTTTTCTCAAGAACAAAAATTTCCTATTCGAATGTAAATGATCATAGTTACGAAAGAACTATTGTAATGAATGTGACGTACAAATATTGAAAACTAGTACTTATGATTTTGGGTAAACAACAGGAACAAAACATGTACATTTCTCTATCCAAAATCACACTACTCGTCGTCTCTATTCGATTTTAATTACATCAGTGATACTTAATTTTTAAACTAGTTGCACCGATGGTCTCTATTTTGAAAAATAGATATCATCCATGTAATAACGATAAACTACCTATGTAATAAAAACTATAGATTATTACACAGATTATCTTTATTTTTCAAGATAAGTACTATCGATGCAACTAGTTTAATTTGAAAATTAGATATCATTGGCGTAATTAAAATCGAGTATGGATGACGAGTGTGATTTTGAGTAAACTATAAGGACCAATGTATAATTTTTTCTATAATTTTTTCTATAAACTGGATTTATCGGTTTCATAAATGGTTCATGATCCACGTTAAATATTCAAGATCAAATGTTATCTTTTCAATAAATCCTAGGAAACGATGAAGTTACTATGTTTCCCTGAAGAGCCAATAACATGGATTCATTGCCACCTACACATTGTACAACTTCATCGTCGATCATCATCATAGGTTTATTTTAGGTTCTGGGAAACATTGTAACAGCTCCTCTCCAAACAAAC
The DNA here is from genome assembly GCA_014162995.1 of Artemisia annua. Taxonomy (NCBI): domain Eukaryota; kingdom Viridiplantae; phylum Streptophyta; class Magnoliopsida; order Asterales; family Asteraceae; genus Artemisia; species Artemisia annua. The sequence continues at coordinate 30,943 of LBNU01005358.1, read as the reverse complement.
AAAATGTACGATAGTTTTAATAATATTATCTTTAACATCGATCGAGTAATCTTTTTTACACGAGAAACTATAAAACTTTTAAACATGAAAGCTTTTTGATAATTTGCATGGAGTATTTTGGGGATCTACAGGTTCGGCAGGTGCCCGTTCAATGAAAGGTGATTATAAGATGAATGGGTCGAGATAAGGTATAGCACGACGACAGCCTTGGATTTCACTTTACGAATAACTTAATAAGGGCTTATATCATTAGCTTTTTCCTCTTATGCAGTAGAAAATAGCTATGAAGATTGTTGATAGATTATCTTATNTTGTTATGTACCAAGAAACTCTTGATCGAGCTTGTGTAGATTACTCATTTTTAAGTTATTCGCTTTGGAATTTGTAGAGGTTTATGGTCAATAATTTGAATCATTTTTCATAATATTGAAATGTTTTTTTTATTTACCATAGTAGTAACACACTTATTGGTTGCCTTTTCCTAACGAGATTTTATGATCACACTTATGGCATACTTAAATGTGTTTTAAATTGTGTAGGTAATTAGGTATTTGATTGCAATCACATGAAATTATCTAGTTCGTTAATATCTTTCTAGACTTAACTTTAGCACTGAATTATTACTTAATAACCTTCTATACTTTAACCTCATGTTCGATGACTAAAAGATTATAAGTTCATATAATCACTCGTGCTTTTGCAAGAAATAATGCAATAACCAATTAAAGGCAATGATATATAAAAAGAAAAAGACGTGTATGCAATGAAGAAAAATCAAGAACAAAACTGATTTGAAATTATTTTTTCTCAAGAACAAAAATTTCCTATTCGAATGTAAATGATCATAGTTACGAAAGAACTATTGTAATGAATGTGACGTACAAATATTGAAAACTAGCACTTATGATTTTGGGTAAACAACAGGAACAAAACATGTACATTTCTCTATCCAAAATCACACTACTCGTCGTCTCTATTCGATTTTAATTACATCAGTGATACTTAATTTTTAAACTAGTTGCACCGATGGTCTCTATTTTGAAAAATAGATATCATCCATGTAATAACGATAAACTACCTATGTAATAAAAACTATAGATTATTACACAGATTATCTTTATTTTTCAAGATAAGTACTATCGATGCAACTAGTTTAATTTGAAAATTAGATATCATTGGCGTAATTAAAATCGAGTATGGATGACGTGTGTGATTTTGAGTAAACTATAAGGACCAATGTATAATTTTTTCTATAATTTATTAGAAAACTTTTATTCAAAACACAACCATATGTACAGATTAAAATTCTATAAACTGGATTTATCGGTTTCATAAATGGTTCATGATCCACGTTAAATATTCAAGATCAAATGTTATCTTTTCAATAAATCCTAGGAAACGACGAAGTTACTATGTTTCCCTGAAGAGCCAATAACATGGATTCATTGCCACCTACACATTGTACAACTTCATCGTCGATCATCATCATAGGTTTATTTTAGGTTCTGGGAAACATTGTAACAGCTCCTCTCCAAACAAACAAAATGTACGATAGTTTTAATAATATTATCTTTAACATCGATCGAGTAATCTTTTTTACACGAGAAACTATAAAACTTTTAAACATGAAAGCTTTTTGATAATTTGCATGGGGTATTTTGGGGATCTACAGGTTCGGCAGGTGCCCGTTCAATGAAAGGTGATTATAAGATGAATGGGTCGAGATAAGGTATAGCACGACGACAGCCTTGGATTTCACTTTACGAATAACTTAATAAGGGCTTATATCATTAGCTTTTTCCTCTTATGCAGTAGAAAATAGCTATGAAGATTGTTGATAGATTATCTTATATGAAGAAAATGTTGTGATTCTACTTTATACATATACTTCGTTGATATATTTGGTACAGTATATTTACGTACAAAAAATCAATTTCAGTTAGTGTCCAATGGGGACGATATTAATGAACTCCATGTACTTCATTAATGACTAGTGAACTTAAAGTAATCTATTATTAGGTTCTGGATCAGTTTGCAGCATTGAAGAACTCACATGCATAGAACTACCCAATCCTTAATAAACAAGACAAATTAAACACTATTTAATGTAAAAAATAAATGAAGCTTCATTTAACTTTCTATTAAAGTTGGTTAAATATGATATAACTGATTTATGTCAAAAGAAAAATATGATTTGCTACATGTATATATAAGAAGTACGTCTTCTGTCGACAATATATTACTGTATGTAAATCGGTTGTCATCTTTTCCACATATATAAATTACAAATTAAAAAATTCAAATCTACAACAATCTGGTAAGTGGATAATGGTGTATTTTTCAATTAGTATGCAAGCAAATTGAACTAAAACTTACGCATAAACTCTTGAAAACTCGGGATTTGATATGATTTCTTGATCTATTTTGGCTGCATATATCTTGCACCGTATAGTAAAATGAAACTAACCACTTCTCGAGAGAGATTCGAGAACCCATGCTTTGCCACCAGAGCTACTACCACCACTCTCTCTATCCTTAGGAGCATCCGCATGGAGGTTATTAGTTGTTTGGCTCTCTTTATTGATAATTGAAGAGATTGCAGCCGCAACGGCAACCCTAAAATTAGGATGTGAAGCAATGGCACTCATGTTCTCAGCCAAAATTGACTTATTGTTATTGTTATTATTATGGTTGCTATCCTCTCCACCTTCCCACACTCCACTAGTCCCATCAACTTGCCTTGGTCTTAAAAATTGGCTTCCATTAGGGACCTTGTTAGGCATCCAAGGAAACCCTAACTGAGGCGCGATGCTTGAATTTGGGATATGGTGGGGATTCATTGGATTGTTGGTGAGATCAAAGACAATTCCTTTAGAATGATCATTGGGATTCATTGATCTAACATGTGTTGATGAATAAGGAGAAGAATTAGGGTTCATAAAATTCGAGGACATATGGTAATTATTGAAAGGCGATTGGTTGAGGGCTCCTGATTCGGATGAAATATGATTGTTTGAATCTAGTAACATAAAAGAAGCTGCGGCTGCAGATGTTGTTGAAGCCATTGCAGTGGCGCCGACAGGTAGTGGATGGTTGTGATTCCCTTCATACGTCGTGATTAATATCGACATATCTTCTAAACATCTTTGCACCTATATAGAAACATACAGCAGATATAACAGATAAATAGTCTCGTACTTTTTTTTGAACGGAAATAGTCTTGTACTTAATTCCTCTATACTTTTTGTGCTAAACTAAGGATGAAAAAAATTAATGTTCATGCTTAAAAACAAATACCGCACGAATACACGTGTACACACATGAGGCAGGTTTTTGAAACGAACCTGTTTCCTAACTGGACAACCGGGAGCAACTGTACAACGATAATATGCTCGTGGGCACGGATTTCCCTTGGCGATCTTCTGTCCGTACTTTCTCCATTGACATCCATCATTCATCTGTAGAGAATAGTAAAATTGTGGTAAGAAAAAAATTACTGACTTTTAAATGCAAAGCTAACTATTTTACTACTAAACATGTGAAGAAAACCACACTAAAGATGCAAAAAACAAGCTATTAGAAAAAATTCATTAGTATCTAATGTAAGAAGAAACACTAAATTTAATTTTTAATTTTATGTTAAAAATTCTACATCTTTCTAAAATTAAGTTTTATTTGTACGTACTCTAACAAGAACGTTACTTAAACTGGAAGAATAAAAGATGTAATACTTGAAAATCCACTTATAATCATGGTTATAACGTACGTACAAGGAACTATACAGTAAAAATTTAATGATATCAAGAAACATGTGACTCAAACTTACTGTGGCAGCTTCACATCTTGCCCTTACTGAAACTCTGGCCTTTCTGTTTGGCAACGAAGCAATCGGATTGTTAGCAATATTATTAGATTTAATATCACCACTGAAATTTCCCGGGTTAATCAGATTGCTTTGCTGCATCGGCATAAACCTTGTTGCACTCTCATGATTTCCTTCTTGATGATCTCTTACATGTTGAGACGTTGTAGTATTGCTTTGAATCCTCAAAGACAAACCTAAATCTTCATTTTCACTTTCTTCTAATGGCGACGATCTTGGACTAATTTTCTTGGCTTCTTGATTTCCATCATGCCCATTAAGAGATAGAAAGGATTTTGGATCCTGCAACTATAATTTAAACACTATATGATAATGAAAACACGAATTGTCTAAATGTCATCTGATGAATAAAAATAAATTTATTAACATACCTTGATTCCGTTAGATGATTGTTGAATAATCGAAAATTTCATTTGTAGATCGTAGTAATCTTTCATGGTTTGCTCTACTACTTGCCTCAACACCTTGTTCTCTTCTTTAATTCGATTCATTTCCGTTTGTAACATCGATAACTTGCATGAAAATAAACAAACTATAAGTTTTAAGCAATACAATGATCACTATAAAATACAAACACGCTTTCGACAAAACTATACCGACAAGCACTTATCATCCTACCAACCATAAGTTTTCTAGTACAAAAAAGTATGGCTAGAAAATTTAGGGTTTTGAATAGTTGTACCTTTTCTTGATGGTGATGATCAAGGTCTTGTCTTTCTGATGCTTCAGTTGGGGTGGTAGGAGTTTCTTCATCATTTTTTGATTCTTGTACTTCAAGCTCATGAGGTGATTCTACTTTTTTATCATGATCATCATCATGATGATCAGATTGTGATGAATCGTTAGAAGCCGGTTCTTGATCTTGAGCATCAAGTTTTAGAGTCAAATCCATTTCCTTTTGTGTATTGTCTTCTTCTCTTGCCATACTTGCATCAATGGAAACTTGGTGCTCTCTCTCTCTCTCTCTCTCTGGAATATATAGAATGGTGCTTTTGAGACACCAAAGTCAATACCCCCGTCTCAAGGGAGGTCTGCTTAGACACACAAGGACGCATCTAAGTTTTGACTTTAATTAGCTCCTATATATAATTTTCACAAAATATTTTACTTTATATGTATTTCTTCAATTCTTACTTATATAATAATTGTTATGACCTTGAAATAGCAAGAACTTTAACGTGTTATAGTTTCTAAAATATAATTTTATTTATTAATATAATCGTAAATAGTATGATTTCAATACGTTATTTTATTATGTAAATCATTTACATTGTAATGATGCATTGCTATTTTTATGCAAAAGTTGATAAAATGATATAATTTTTTTAATTTTTTTTTTGGGTAAAAGGTGTTTTAAACACTCGATAATTTTATCACTCAAAAAAATATTTAAGTAAATAAATTGTGAGTGAATCTCACATCTCAACTCATTACATAGTCGAAAAAACAAATACATCAATTGTACTTCAAAGAGAACCTATCATAATAATTATTGGCATTCTTTTTTACTTGCAATATAAATATTTAACTTGATTGACATTCAACGAATATAATCATTAATACATGCCATACTGTATAGAAACAGTCTTGATTAATACTCCGTATTGTTTAAACTAGAAGTAACATTTTTAGTTAGGTAGTTGATGACGTATATTCTACACCGGGTCATGAACCCGATTAGTAAACAATACTAATAGGTAAGCCCATTACGCGTGGGCCAGTTTAACAATAACTACACTACCAGTTATACGGCTTTGGCCCACGAGGCCCAAGCCCAACAATTATTTATGGAACGGATAGGGAATATCTCCTAAATAATAGAGATATTTACCAAATATCCGATATCGGTGGATACACCGAAGAGTGAGGAGCACGAAACCTTATCGGTTACGTGTATATAAATAGGGCATCATAGCTCTCGTCAAAGGTACGATTCACAACCCTAAAACTCTTCACAAACCCTAAATTCGATTACTTACTCTCACGTCGGAGGATAATCGGGGGAGACAATCCCTCGATAAGCCTAACGGTGTTTGTTGCTTTCATAGTGCGCAGGTCCCCAAGCATTATCATCTAATTGATACGAGAACAGGAACCCAAACAAGGAACGCCCAACTTTTGTATCAACAAGTGGCGCCATCCGTGGGACCCTACACTAAGAACTAGGATGACGAAACACAAAAACACAAGTCAACGGACTCCGCAGATGGATAAGACACGCGGTGACCCTCCAAGGAGGAACTACCCAGATCTGACCCTTAGGCAAACCACTGGGACAACCAGTGCGCCTGGTCACCAGGAAGTGGAATCACCCCCAATCATCCCAACAGTGGAGCTGCCCGCTGCAACAACTCAGACCACTACGGTGGTTCCAAACAATGAGGATCTTCAGCGTACTCTCTTTACCACTCCTCACCAGACGGCAACTACTGTGGACAACACAGCACCGCCAGGCGCACCTGACAAAGAGAGGAGAGTTAACCTAGAAAAGAATATCACTGCGCTGGAAGAAGATACTCATGGAGCGATGTTAAAAAATTTTGTATCACGAAATTTTGACACATTGAACAATCTCCTGCAAGAGGAGTCAAGAAAAAGGTCGAGTCATAACTTACATGCTCGACTTAACTTCAATGGAACATCTCCACCGCGTTACCTAGAGCGCGAGCATAATGAGAGGCGCACCGATGTCCACTCTAGACTCGGTACGCCGTCTAATTCGCAGTACTCGGAGGAATACGAGGGTAATGGGCGACGCACACCCGTTTTCTCTAGGCTAGGTAGTCGCAGAGTCCACGATAGAATCGGACCACGACGCTCACCGAGCGAAGGTTCTTCTAGATCGGGAAGCAGAAGAGCTTACGACAAATCTAGGAAACGATCTTCCCCAAGTGAAACCCCTTCTAGCTTGGACTCCGATGAAAAATGGCGCAAACGCCGTAAAAGAAGCGATTCTTCCTCAAGCAGTTCCTCGGACAACGAGGATAAGGAAACAGGACACTGGAAGTCCAGAGGAAGATGTCGCGAGGAAGAGGACGAGGACATATCCCTTCCTTGGCGTCGCCAAAAGGTTGATGCGTTCTCAAAGCGCATCAGCGATTATTCAGACAACAAGAAAAGGCGCATGCCTTCCAATGTTAAAACATATGATGGAACGGGTGACCCTGATGATCACCTAAAAATTTTCGAATCCGCTGCCGGCATCGAAAACTGGCTACAACCTGTGTGGTGCCATATGTTTAACTCCACGTTGGTAGGGAACGCGCGAACTTGGTTTAGTAAACTTCCACGAAGAAGTATAAAAGGGTATGAATAGTTGCGGAAAGCATTCCGCTTAAACTTCACACAAAGAAAGAAGTACGCTAAGGACCCAGTAGAATTNAAAACTGGCTACAACCTGTGTGGTGCCATATGTTTAACTCCACGTTGGTAGGGAACGCGCGAACTTGGTTTAGTAAACTTCCACGAAGAAGTATAAAAGGGTATGAATAGTTGCGGAAAGCATTCCGCTTAAACTTCACACAAAGAAAGAAGTACGCTAAGGACCCAGTAGAATTGGTCAGGATCAAACAACGCCAAGGGGAGTCCACGAGCGCCTTCATGGAGCGCTTCAAAGACGAATGCATACACATTAAGGCATGTCCTGAAATGCTAAAAATTTCAGGATTCATGAATGGGATCACCAACCAAGACCTTATCAAAATATTAAATGATAAAGTTCCCCAAACATTCGACGAACTAATGAAGCGTACAAGGTATTTCGTTCAAGGAGAAGCCGCTGTCGCGAATAGCAAGAAAGCATATTCTAACTACAGGCAGCAAGAACAGTCAAGGAGACAATCCAATGACCATGGCGGCAATCGCAACAAAGGCTATCGCAATGATGGAGGCGCACGGGGGAACGACAAGTATTCCCCACTGAAAAAAACTCCTAGAGAGATATTCGCAACAGAGGGAGCAAATTTTCCCAAACCTCCACCAATGCGCACCCCAGAAGGAAAGCGCATAGGGAATGGTTACTGCGACTACCATGGACAGAAAGGCCACACAACAAACGAGTGTGTCCAGCTTCGCCAACTAATTGATAAATTAGTAAAAGAAGGTAGGATGGACCACTTAGTCAAAAACATTAAAGAAGGGAAGGATAAGCAAAGAACCGGGGATAAAAAAGAACCACCTAAAGACAAGGCAGACACAATTTACATGATACAGTCATGGCAGCGCAAAGTCAAACAAAAGGTCAGCCAAAG